>NW_023590759.1:181864-215777 GCF_014843425.1 Jatropha curcas
ATTATATTAAAAAAAATTTTGGGTCAAATTGAATATATAAGATAAAACCAACATTCTCATTCATATAAATATATATAAAAAGAAACATTAAATAGATTTTATAAAATTTTACGAAATTCATTTATAGACTTTTAATTCATGCGTGAGAGTTTAACAGTTGTAATTAATATTGCACATAGGATATATATATAACACATTTTGCTGACTAGAATTGAAAAAATAATTGTAACTTACTAGTAAATGCCTGAGTTTATCCATATAATGGTTCTTTTTTGGGTAAAATTTGCAACTGAATCAACAGCAGATTGCACTGTAGTGAAGTTACAGCATCCATTTGGATCAACACAAATAGTAGAGGTTGTGTTGGTGTCTGGAGGAGGAATATCAGGTGGAAAATCATCACAAATATTCACTACCTTACCTCTGTCGGGGTGTTTATGGTGTGACTCAAAATTGCATGGGATTATGGTTGGAAGAATGGGTGATGAGGTAATGAAGAAATCAAGTTCAGTTCGTTGTTTAAGTGAAGGGTTTGGGTTATTGAAGATAAGTGATGAAGCCAAAATTGCCAAAATGGCAACCAAAAGAGCGAGAGAAATGCTTTTGAAATTCATAATCACAATGGGTGTGAGAGAACAGTAGAATAGGTATATATAAATGGAATGTATGCGCTTGAAGTGAAAGGGTTGATATTGATAACATGCCTTACAAATCACCCTGACCCTGTGCATTCTTAGGAGAAATTCCAAGCTACCTAACTTCGTGTAGGTTATGCTTGAATTGGGAATAGGAAATGGCATTGAAGAATGGAAAAAAATAATGCACAAAGGTATAAGTTAAGTATCCTCACTTTACTTTTTATAATTTATACTTCCTCTTTTCCTAAATAATTGTTGCATTTGAAATTTAATATCCTTTGAGAAAACTATTAAATTTGTCTAAATTATAATTCATTATTAAGTAAATTGATTATATTACCTTTAATTTAATATATCTAAATACTAAAATTTTGAAGAATTGTAGCAATAATTATTTGTCATAAACAAATGGTAAACGTATGAAAAAATTTATTACTTTTTGAAATCATAAATGTAATAAGTATTTTAGACGATATTACTTTTTCAGATATGATAAGTATTTAGGAATAGAGGGAGTAGTAAATTATTGAAATTATTTTTGCTTATTATTACACATAGGTTTCCACAATGCATTTAGAACGCTATTAATTAATATTTAATGTAGGAAATCCATCTAGAAAATCTAAATTTACTTAAAATATCCAGATAATCTACGTATTAAATGTTTAACATAATGCTTTATGTGTTCTCAAATATTTGTCACATTTAGATTTTTATGTCATTTAAAAAAATCATTTAATTTGTTTAAGTTAGAATAAATTATTGAATGAATTGACTATACTACCCTTAATTTATTTAAATTATAATAAATTATTGAGGAAGTGATGCAATATCACTATTGGAAATATACAAAGGGTTAAAATGAAAAAAATAATTTATTATTTTTGAAATCCACAAATATGATAAGTATTTAGAAATATAATACTTTTTAAAATGTGACAAGCATCTGAGAATGAATGGAGGAGTATAGAAATGTTTAGATGTTATTAATTAAGAAAAATCTAAAAATTATAAAAAATATAATAATAATAATAATAATAATAATATATTATTCTACTCAATTAGTCAATTTTGAAGTTTTTCTTATTCCACTTTAATGTCATTTTTTTTTTTAGAATTCAAGAAAGAATTTACTACTATTTTATTTCTTTACCCTTATTTATTGACATTGGAAAAGAAAACTAATATAGTACTCCATTAACCATGAAAATTAATAAAAATGGTACTGAGGTAATTTTAAATGAAAATTTTATAGAACTAAGGTACATTAAATTAATCATTTTCTTAATCTGTATAAGAATGTAAAGTTGATAGTTTGAGTGAAATAAAATGAGTAATAATAATTAGTAAACTGACTTGTGAAAGACAGTGAAAAAAAAAAACTATAAATAAGCTTATGTTGTCTTGGCCGCACATGATTTATTCTAATCTGACCTAATTTGAGCAAGCCAACCCAACCTGACCTGGTGGGTTTGAAGATCTAATATACTGGTTTGGATCACAAGTTCACTAGATAAATCTGTAGACCCAATCCAATTCATAAATTAATAATGTCAAGTGTGTGTGTGTTTCGATTTGATTTGATTTGCAATTTTGAATATCTATCTATACTATATATAAATATGGGAATAAAGGGGAGAATAATGAGATTTTTGACAGTACCCTTAATGAAATTTAGAATATGGTAAAATAACTTTAGTCATAACCCATTATAAAATTATATTTTATTAGTTGAATGGATATATTTATAAAAATTATTTTTAAAAATAAATACATATAGATAATTAATAAAAAATTTGTTTTTAAAAATAAATACATATAGATAATTAAAGTATTTCAAATTTTAAGTTTTATCTTTCTTTAAATTTATGTTTAATAAATATATATGAATAGATATTAAGTATTTCAAAATTTTAAGTTTTATCTTTTTTAAATTTATGTTTAATAAATATATATGATAATGAGACATTTGAAAATTTCTATATTTTATCTTTTAAATATTTGTTTCTATTTTAATTATAATTTAAAATATTTTATTTTGAATATTAGTACTGGTGACTTTGTTAATATATGGCGCGACCCATAATTGCCATGGGACTCCTCCTTTTATGTCAATGTGCCTGCTGTCCCTGGGTCTAAGCATCTTCGTGTTGCTGACCTCATTGATAATGCACATCATTTTTGGAACATGCCTCTAGTTCATGGGTTGTTGGGTCCGAATTTAGCAGTGTGTCTTGCGGTTATTTCTTTATCCTTATGTGATTTTGACGCTACTATAAGTTTGCATTGAACTAGGAATGTGTAAACGCTCAAATTTTGCCTCTAAAGGCTTAATGATGATAAATCACTTTTCACATAAGTTTGGATCGAGATTCTCGAACATCTCGATTTGCAGACCAATCGTTCGTGGCTGAGGTAATACTCGTGTTGAATCATTTTTACTTTTTCAGATTATCGTGCGTTTCGTGATGAAATCGAGCCGAGGTGCTTTTCGGTGCACCGCCTCATTTTGTGTGTCACCCAATCTGATTTGAGAAAAATAAAACCGACTCTATTTTGGCCTACTAGTGGCATTTTGCCACGTAAGCCCTAAAATAGGCCACACACTCTCATTTGCTTATAAATAGAGCATTAGGGAATGTGTAAAGGGAGGATTTTTTGGATACTTAGGGAAACTATTGCACTTTAAAAACTCAACTAAAAAATCAAAGAAAACTTGTGTTTCTCTTTGATCTAAGTTGTGATTTGTTCATTTTCAATCATCAAAACCCCTAAGGATCAATTGAAAATCCCAAAAACACATTCATCTAACCTCAAACTCGGATTGTTGGATCTAGAACTCAACCTTTGGGTCTCTCTATCCATTCTTACAAAAACTTTATGGAAATATCCAAAAAACTAATACCTGAGGACCTTTACTGAATTTCTTCATCTTCTTTTTATTTTCTTTTGGTGTTGAAACACCATTTTTGAACCTGATTGTGAGGGAAAATTGGGATCAACCAAAAGGGGCCTTCTGTGCCTCTATGCACACTGGCGTGCGCCTCTTCACCACAGTTTGCCCCAGTTGCTCTATTTCTTCTTTGTGACTTTCCTTATCAGGGAAGGGCTCAACGCCACTATGTGTGGCGAACACCACTTTTCCTGTAGCGCCAAGCACTTCAATTCAGAGGTCCATAATGCTAATAATCCATAAATTTATTCCGATTTGGATATCCAGTGGCAAAGCTCTAACCATAATTGGTCTGGGATGCATTTTTGTCCACAAATAGATCTAATAAACATTAATAAGCAAGGTTTTGAGTAATGATTGGTATATTTCTTCATCATTCATGATGAACATCAAAACCATGAACTCTAATCTTGTTCAAACCTTTAAGTTGTTGTCTTTTAAATTAATATTTTTTTATTTTCAAGCACTTTTAATATTCTATCTTTTAATTTTATGCCCCTTTATTCATTGTATTATAATTATTGTTGCACTAACCCATGATCTACTAACTTTGTAATATGAACATGCATCATTTAAAGCATTATTTGGGTGAATGAATGTGTTATGGTTCTGAATGTATGATTTAATTTTGTGAATGATATTGTTGTTATGTTTCTGTTAGGTGGATGTTTCTCTACTTGCTTAGTTCTAGTTTGTATATTGGCTAAATGTAAGGAATCTTAATGGGTCCTATTTATTACTTGTATGTAATTAGTTAAGTGGAATTGGAAAATTTGAAGGGATTAATGGGTAGATTGTACTAATAGGAGATGGTTTGTAATTCTTTTCTCCTTTTCCTCTTCTTTGGATGATTTATTTCATGTTGAATGGATGAGATTGTATGCTTGATTGACATATTTTCCAAAAATTGCATGAAAAAATGTTTTACACCTCAATTTTAGTTAATTGTATTATTAAGTTATTGTTAATTAATGGACAATGAGGATGTCGGTTGAAACCGGATGACATGTGTGCCTAACACCTTCCTATATCATACTTAGCTCTCGAACCCTATCTCTGGTTTAAAACCGAGTTAGACGATTCTAATGAATCAACTAATTTGAAAATTTTTCCTAAAGAGGGTAGCGACTCCTAAAATTAAAACTCTTACCAATATAAGAGGTCTTTTATAAATCTCTTTTTCAAAAAGGATCGCCATTTCTAAGGATTAATTAATGAGTTTTAAAAAAAGAAAATCGCTTTATTAAATAAAATCAACCAAACCCGTTCCGAATCGATTCTTTCCACATTTTTGAAAAAAATTGAGAAAAAATAACTCTTCCTCAATCTGGCAGCTCCAGTAGTGATCAAACCTATAATCTTTGATTTTCGGTTTTAGGTTCGAGTAGAGGTTTGACTCCGGAAGTTGTCCCGAAAGTTGTCCACTTATTCACAATCTTTAATAATACTATTAACTTTAAATTGAGTTTACTTTTTGCACTTATAAATGTCATTCATTCATTTATCTCTTCTCAATCTCTTTTCTACCCTAAACCCTAAAGGTGATATTGGGGGTTGTGATCCTTTCACTCTATTCGACTGTTTGCATCCGCCATCAATATACACTATCCATAAGTCAAGTACCTTTTGGTATATCAAAAGAATTGGCACAATCCGCTATCACCATTTGCTTAGACCCAAAGCAAAATGAGAGAAAACAATTAATTCTCACTTATGGAACCCAAGACTTAATAAACCCGACCAAAGCTCATGTAGTTGACCTAGTTCCTTTCTTTAGGAATTACCTTAATAAATAATGATTGTGTCATTCATTTAATAAATACGAGAGGCATTGGTCCAAAACCCCATGATGGTTTATAGGCCTTTCAAGACCTATGACCTTGAATCGTGTGTGAGAGATATAAGGGTGGAGATCATGCATTTTCCAACTTCCATTCCCCTTTGTTTGTATACACTTATGCTATGATTGTGTTGTGTCTTATTCATGCATCACTTAACTTGTTTTATTGTAGCCATATAAGTATATTCTATCATGGCTTGATCCCAATGTGAGAAGCGTCGAAGGGCAAAGGACTTAAGAGAAGTGTTAGAAGCAAAACGAGCCAAACGAGCTATTTCAAATGTTGATTATAAAGCCGAAATTCAAATGTCTAAGAGGGAAGCTCCTTCGATCCCGACACTAACTAAAGAAGACCAATTAGAACAAGCTCATCAACTTTTGCTTAAAATTAAGCAAGCACAACTCGAGGCCATGACTCCCTTCCAAGGTGTGGAGGCACGATTCACACTCATGCCCAATATCACGAACCGCCTTGTGAAAATTGGACAATTCACTCTAGAGGATGCTAAGCCATATCAAACCTCTTAAGCTTTAAGTTTCAAAAATATAATTTAACGTTTAATTTAATTTAATTTTATATTATAATTTAATTTATTCAACAAAAATATATTTAACATTTATTTTGTTATATTACATATTTTTTTGACTTCTTCTTTTAATTTTTTTTAGTTCAAAAAAATTTATAAATCTAAATGGCATTTAATAGCTTAATATAGTGCATACCTTTTTTCACGTTCGACTCCAGCTATCAGAGGAATTCTCTGTGTTGGATCAAGCCAATATCATCCCATACTGGATTGGCTAGTCCGGCACGGTTTTTTCCCGTAGGTGAAATGGAAAACTTCCAAGCAGATCACCTATCCTAGAATTTTTCTTAAGCGAGCACACTTAACCTCAGAGTTCTTCCAACTATCCAGGCCATTCCACCAAAAGGGGCCTCTAATGATTAGTTTTCCCTTTTCGATATATGATTCGATTCATTCTTGTGTCCTGCATTCCATTACCCATAGCTAGCCTGCCATCCTAGACGTTAGCCAGGAGTTTTGCTCTACCCACTCTCTTAGGATCACTTTGTCGGGTCGGGATGTTACGGTTTTTTGGTCAAATATTTTGTATTAATAATGATGTGGCTATGGTGGTGGAGTGGTGTTTAAGGTGGTAATGATGGTGGTAGAGCTGTGGTGGTGGTGTTTATGACGATAATGTAGTGGTGATGCTATTATTGATGGTGGTAGATGAGGCCACGGTTCTGGAACTGCCGGTTCCAATTCCAAATTTTTTAGAATCAGAATCAAATTGAAAATTAACAGTTCCGGTTACAGTTTGTTCGGTTCCGATTTTGGTTCCTAAACGATTCCAAAAGTGACGGTTTGGGCCAGTTCTACGGTAGGTTCTCCGACTGATTCTGACTGGTTTGGGATGGTTCCAACTGGTTTTGGATGGTTCCGACCGATTTTGGACAATTCCAACCGGAACTGGAACCGTCGGTTCTGACTGGTTTTAGGAACCATTATTTCACGGTTCCAAAACTGGTGGAACCGAAATCGAACCGGTTCAGACCGATTCCAGTTCTGTTCTGGTTTAGATCGATTTGGAACCGACGGTTCTGGTTTCGAAAACCGGATTTTGGCCACCCCTAGATGGTGGTGTGTGCTAATTATATTAAATATTTATAAACAAACATAAATATAGAATCGCGATTACATTCTATAAATTTTCTCAATTACATTACCAACTATATTAATGGAATCTTAATTACATTCCATTACATTATATTTTCCATTGTATTACATCTTTGATTATGTTACATTGCATTACATCAAACCAAACATAGCCTAAGAGTTCATGGATACATCGATGCCATAGGATAAAACACATGGGTATAAGCTTTAGTGCAAGTGGGAGATTGTTAGTTATATGCCCTATAGCAAATTGATTGGTTGTATTTTCAATATAAGATTTTATGAAATAAAATTTCATTATTAATAAAAGGCATTTATTTATCTTTTATATTTTACTAAATGAACCTCGATTAAAGGATAAAATCCATGAGACTATATTACTTTGTAAAGTAAATTATAATGTGGTTATAATTATGAGTTTTATTTTACATTAAAACAATGTCTCTAAATATTTCTAATCAATTTTCTGCTCATTATTAGACGATGGTTAGAATTATTGAGATTGGTACATATTATGTTCTTTCCTTTATGAAAGGAAGTAGTTGTTCTCATAATCCGAGATATATGTGATATATAAAACTAATATGTAGGTGTTTGTTATTTAAACAAGTCCATTGAATTGACCTACATGAGAGTTCCATAAGTAGAGCTACATATGTCTATGGAATACTCGAGCGATGGTTGTGTAAGTGATCCTTTGACTTGAAATTACTAAGCTATCTTGTATAGGTATAATTATATTTGGATTCTTCATTCACATTATTCATTTATGGATAATTGTTAACAGTGATCCTTGGACTTGAAATTACTAAGCCTATGTGTAAGTGATCCTTTGACTTGAAATTACTAAGCTATCTTGTATAGGTATAATTATATTTGGATTCTTCATTCACATTATTCATTTATGGATAATAAGCAATGAAAAATTGGACATAGCAGGAATTATATGGAGATACTAGTGTAATTAAGATAGGATTCATTACCCTAGATAAATTAGGGAAAATATGATATTAGTATTGAACAAGAAATCCTTGCGCAAGGTATAATGAAATTAGTAAATTAAATTTGAAATTTCATTCAAATGATCAATATCTAAAATTAAAAGAACTAACATGATTTAGTAAAGTAAACACACTAAATCAAAACATTAATGATGAAAAGATATGAATTACACTTATGAACCATGCACTAAAAACTTAAGTCAAATATTTGGGTAGTCATATGTTGCTAATATTCTTGACATTCAAATATTAATTAATTAGTAAATTATATTCATCGCCAATATATTTAGAATATAATGGGTCACATACATAAGAATAGATATGAGAAAAGTAAAAATGAGAAATAAAAAAGTGTGACTCGATAACAAATAAACTTTGACACATTAAAGGCAAAATTGTAATTTACATTTAATTATAATTTTACATGAATTATTAAGTATTGACTTAATTAGTTTATGTCTAAAATTTATTTATTGAATTAAATTTTAGATTACATAAACCTAATATCTATCTATCTATCTCTATAAATATATAATTTTTGAAGTATAAATGATTATGTGGCAATATATTGAAATATGGAAGTGATGATGTGACATTTTATTTTTCATTATAATTAATCTTTTTTTCATTTAATAAAAATTAAATTTTTTATTAAATAATGGAGTTATAAACAAATGAATCTAATAGAGAATTTCATTATAATTAATATTTTTTCGTTTAATAAATATTAAGTTTTTTATTAAATAGTTTTTTCATAGAAAAAAATGGAGTTACAATAGTCATAGTTGATAAAAATTAATTAAATGATGTAATTACATTAAAAAATAGAATTAGAATATTAATTCCAATTCACTGAAATTTATTTCATTAAAATTAAATATTCTTATGCATCATTTAATTTAAATATATGAAAATTTCAAAGAGAAAAAATAAATAATTAACAAATTTATCAATTGAATTACAATAATTTATATAAAATAATTAATTGTGCTAATTAATATTTCAGCAAATTTATCAATTGAATTACAATAATTTATATAAAATAATTAATTGTGCTAATTAATATTTCAGTTTATTTCTTGAGAATTTCAAAAAGAGTTTGTAATTTTACCTTTCATCATTTAATAAAAATACATGGCAAATTGTTTAAATCAAAGCAACACAAAAATATAAGTTACAACAGTTTTCTTGAAAATTACATTCAATTTAATTAAAAAAAATATAAAATTATACAACATGCATATTGTGCGGGTACATGACTAGTTTAATTGTGATTTATTTATCTGAATAGTTAAATAAATATATACAATTAATTATATTGAAAATCCTAATGCTGTAAGCATTATGATTTATTTATTTAAATTGTTTAAATAAATAAATATAATAATTATAACTTAATGATTTCAAACAAATAGATTGAAGAAACCGTCAAAAAGTTGATAGCCACTAGTATAGAAACACAAATCGTAAGATAGTTAGCATCATTATACTCTTTGTTCTCTCAACTCTTTAAAATTTAGAGTTTTTTTATTGTCTGTTCGTGTGGATACTATTATAGATTGTGCAATTGGACGGTTTGTGGTTTGCGACAATTTAATCGCGTAAAATGAAGTTTCAAAAGATCAAACTAAGAGGTATTTTTTCTAAGTAAATTTTATTGTTTTAATGATTTAAACAAATCTATTTTGATATCATAATTTGCTATAATTATTTTATTTCGTTGCACTTTATTGTATGGTAAGACCCAATAATTATTCTTTTTTCAAATAATAGAATCGAAATAGTAGTTTCGGTAAAATTATATCTTGCATAGAGTTAGATTCCTACTTGAGATTATAACTAGAATATTGAATGTATTGTGTTTGTACAAGTTGACGAAAGGAGGGGCACCAAGGTAAATTTTTAAACTATTTAAATTTTTTTTTTTATCCCCTTAACCTTGATTTCTCGCTCTGTCACATTGCAAGAGAATCTAAGTTTTGTAACATTCAACGAGTTGTTATTCTTTAACATCTTTTTCTTATTCTACTTAATTTCTATTAGTGAATCTTTTTCCTTCTTCACCTTTACCATAGTTTTTCTGTTGGATGAATATTTCAACTATGAATTGATGGCACCTATCACCTCTATCTTCAAAGTCTCAAATTGAGAAGTCAATCATGAAAACCCCTCAAAATAATTAATTAAACTTATCTCTAAATATTATTTGAGATTAACATATTTGAATTCAAAATGATTAAAAATTGCAAAAATTATAATTATGTTATTGTAGTTTACCATAAATTACTAATCTATCCTATATTTTAAAAAATTCACTACAATATCTTTATAAATTCTCTAAACTTTTGTTCTTCTATCCATTTTGTATAACCTTACCGTTAAATGTGTAATGAAAAGATTAAAATGCCCTTAGTCGACACCAAATCCTAAACTTGCATTAACAACCCAACGGCTGTGCAAAACAATATTGCAAAATAACCACTTCTCATGGGACGCTCGCCTTGTTGGGAGAAAGCTCACGGAGATATAATCATAACGCCACTGAGGTATCACCATGCTCACCAACAATGAATGCCTATAAAAGTTCATGCATATTCAGTAACCCAATTTGTTTCATAAAAGATTAACTAAAACATATCTTAGTATCAATTTTAAAAGTGAAATGTGATTGTAATTGCACGTATGTTGATGTACAAATGGTCCGCGATCAAAAACTGAACTTTGAATTGTCTAATCCGATAACACGATTCTTGAACTGTCTGATCCAATAACACGATTCGAAAAGGACATGAGTTTTTATATTCAGCCTAGACTCGCTTAGGAACTGACGCGCACCGGTAGTACGATATAGAGATGAGATCCAACGGTGACAGAATAATCATTACTACCATTATCATCAAAAATCTTTTTTTTTTTTTTTTTTTTTTTTTTTTTTTTTTTTTTTTTTTTTTTTTGCAAGAGTTGCAAATTCAGGCAGCAATGAAAAAGAGAGATCAATCAAAATCAAAAAGGAGAGTTGTTAAGGGTATTTTTGGATAACAATATTGTGCATCTCATTTGACTATTTATTTTTTGTTTGACATATACTAAAAATTGAAATAAAATGGAAGAAAGGACAAAAGTTTATAACTGGACCAAATTATGGGTATATTATAGTGATATTTTTTTAAAATGCAGGGATAAACAAGTAATTTACAACAAATTAAATGAATAAAATTATAATATTTTCTTAAAAATTTAGACTTTTTTTTATTAAATAGTCCTAGTAATTACTTTGGACCCCTTTTATGTACAACAGGACTTGATATCTAATATTTATATTATAATTTTGAGAATGACGATGATGGAAATGACAAGAAGTAAAAATAAATGATAAAAATAAATAAATCATGAAAAATGTTTTGAATACAGTTGAAAATTGAGAAGTATATTATAATAATAACTAGTCGTTAATTCGCGCTTCGCGCGCAGTTACTTATATTATCTAAATATAATTAATTTAAAAATAATAATTAAATAAAATAAAATAATTTAAAAATTATAAACTCATAATAATCTATATATCTTAAAATAATTGTTGTAAATATAAAGAAATTTTAAAAATATATTCAAGATCAAATTAAATTGTAGAAAAATAAAATAAAATTTTAAATTTTTTTAGAAAATAGAAAATAAAAAAAGAGAACCATGTAGAATTTCATTTTTATTTATATTTTAGTTGAATAATTATTATTATCAAACATTTTATAATTAAATATATTTAAAATCTCAAAAAATATAATTCATTATTGAAAATTTTAAAAAAGAATATGCTATAAAAGAAGAATTCTTTAAATATTTTTATTTAATTTATTACATAAATTTTAAATATAAAAATTTATATTTATATTTATGTATTTATTTGTGTATTGTCTCATTACTTTGATCAGTAATTCTTGCTAATCACATGATGGTTAAGATTCAATATTATTAAATAATTAATATAAAATTAATAAATAAAAATATCAACTAAACTATTAAATATTTTAATAATATTTTTTTTGTTAATATTTTAATAAACATCCAAATAAAATTGATTTGTTTCCATGTATCAAAAAAAATTAATTTATTTCCACAGTACTTTAAATTTCAATTTGATGTTTAAGAGAGTATTGATTATGATTTAATAATAATAATTAATAGACTGTATTAGAGTCATATTTAAATACTATAACTATATTAGAGTATAAATTCATAAAAAATGCAAATAATTTTTATTCATCTTAAACTATTAAACATTTTAATAATTTTTTTGTTATCGTTACTGCTTTGCCAAAAAAAAAAAAAAAAAAAAAAAAATTTTTTTTTATCGTTACTGCTTGCAAAAAAAAAAAAAAAAAAAAAAACATTCGCAAGATAAAAAAGAAAATACAATTCGCAAAACAAAAAAAAAAAAAAACAAAAAAAAAAAAAAAAACAGTCCGCAAGACAAAAAAAAAATCCGAATGACAGAGTAATCACCGTCAACCACTTTCCTACAACACAACTCTCATGGTAACACATGTGGTGCTAATGGTTCAACATGTTTCTTTTGACCTTTCCAGGTGGTCGGAAAACAAAAAAAATTAATATATTCAAGATAATTATGTATTTAAAAAAAAACAATCTGCAAGACAAAAAAAAATTCACAAGACTAATTCTTTAGCATGTTCTATACTGCAAAGACAAAAATACAAAGAAAGACCCCGCATATAATCGTTACACTTATAAACACATCAAGCATGAGCTGCGAAGAATCATTAAAGATAACTGTAATAAAAAACTATAATAAAGTAATAATGAAAACGAATAAATATAAAAGCTAAAAAAAAAATAGCCTCTATTCATGAAAAGCTTTGAGACAGAAATATAGAATAATATTGATAATAAAATCACATAGTGCTCCAGAAACACAGAAAAATAAAAGAGTTGGAAAACAAACTTACTTGTAGTGCAAACGGTTTACATCCAAGTTCAATTATGTATAGCTAGATTTTAGGTTCAAAAATTTAAAAGATATAAATTATTATTACTATATATTAAATATTAAATTAAAAAAATAATTATAAATAGAATAATTAAAATTAACACAAATAATATGAGTTGGTCAAAGTCAAAAATACAAAAAAATAAGAAAAATTTATAAAAAGAGAGATAAATTAAATGCTGAAAGCAGAGTAGATTTTAGGTTCAAAAATTTAAAAGATATAAATTATTATTACTATATATTAAATATTAAATTAAAAAAATAATTATATTGGTCAATCAAAATACAAAAAATAAGAAAAATTTTATAAAAAAAGATAAATTAAATGCTGAACAAAAAAAATGCTTTTAAAACATTCTCTTTGTTTGAGCTTTCATATATATATATATATATATATTAGTTTGACTGTTATATTTATTAATAACAAAATATATTAAACTGCGATGTTGTGATTGCTGCTAATGGAGTTCAAGGATAGGGCATGGTCGTTAGAGACAGTAGGGGTAAGGTTATGGCATTAGGCATCAAAAGGTTTCTAAGTGATCTCTCACCAGAAAAAACGAGATTGAAGCGGCGATTTTTGCAGTCAAATGTTCAAAGGCACTCGGCCTTCATATAAATTACTCTTGAATCTAATTGTTTATCTCTGGTTCATCATCTGCAGAAAGCGGAAGTCCCTCTATCTGAGTTAAGCAACATAATTTTGACACTGAAAGATACCTTGGACTCTTTTCCTTTTACTTCTTTTTTCTCATGTATAGGGAGCAGGTAATAGAGTAGCTCATTTCTTAGCTAAGGAAGTTCTCCCTTCTAGTTATGAGGAGCTCATATGGATTCAAGAAATTTCCTCATCTTTAGATGTTCTTGTACAAGCTGATTTTATCCTCTTTTGATTTATAATATCTTCTGTATTTATCCTTAAAAAAAAAAAAAACAAAGTATATATAAAAGTGGAAATGACGGGAAAATAATGAGATTATCTATAATATTTTTAGTGAAAGTTTAGAAATCTTAAAATATTGTTAGTCATTGAATAATTAATAATAGTTTGAGTTTATTAAATAACTTGAGTTTTTAATAAGTGATAAATTAGAATTTTTTAATACTTTTTTAATACATTTGAAATTTTGTATATTTTATTATTTTAAACTTTACCATGTGTTAATTATTTAAAACTTTTATTTTCTTTTTTATTTTTTTAAACTTTACCGTGTGTTAAACATTTAAATTGTTAATTTTTTTATTTTTTAAACTTAATACTTTTTTAATACATTTGAAAATTTTTATGTGTTAATTTTTAAACTATACCGTATGTCAAGGATTTAAAACTTTTAAGTTTTTTTTATTTTTTTAAACTTTACCATGTGGCATGTAAATATTATTATGTTGTCTACAATCTAAATGACTGTGCTTAATGTTCCCTTATCATCTCATTGCTTAATGAAACTTTAAAAAATTTTTAAATCTATTTAAACTATATATAAATGTGGGACAAGGGGGAATAATGACATTTTCAATAGCATCCTTACTGAAATGTAAAATGTTCTAAAATAATCTTAATGATGATCAATTAAATTTTATTTTAAATATTATACTTTATAAATAATTAACGTTAACTATACACTTAAAAATTCTTTTATTTCCTATATATATTTTTAATTTTATTCAATTTTTAAGAATTTTAAATTAAATATTAGAGTTAAATATATCTTACATACTTCCAACATTTATTATATATGTCTTTGCTCTCTTTAACTTAATATGTAATAAAATAAATTTATAATCTATAATCTATATAAATGTGGGAATAGAGGAGAAAATAATGAGATTTTCTACAATAGTCTTAGTACAATTTGAGATTCCTAATATAACATTTTAATTAGATTTTTTATGCATTTTAATCGGAGAAAATAAGTCTATTTATCCTTTTGAATATTATTTTTAGTTGAATTTTTAATATCTTTTAATCGAAGAAAATAGATTCCATTTATCATTTTGAACATCCTTTTAGTTAGATTTTTTAATGCATTTCAATTCAAGAAAATATGTATGTGCTCTATTTGATCTTGTAGTATTATTGTCCAATGATTTTTATAATTAATAGATTTTTTTAGTTCTTAATTATATGTTCTTAGGTTATATTGCTTTTTATGAGGTAAATCGAAAACCTCCATTCAACTATTGAAAATGAAACTTAAATACTTTTAATTTATTATGTTCTAAATTTTTTAAAATGTGATTAAATACTTTATTATTATACTTTATCACTTAATTATAATGGAATTAAAATAAAATTTTTTTAAATGTATTATTTCTCTTTAATTTTTTGGAGAGGATGATGTACGTTTATTGGAATCATTTACATACTATTGTATTTTAATATTTTTTTTAAAATTTAATAAAAGCTATGTAAGTATGAAATTATAGTACTTGACTAATATTAAAAAGAGAGTTTTTTCTTTTTTTAGTCTAATGAAATCTTTTTTAAAAAATAGATTATAAATGTTTAAATTTGCTATCATTTTTTGTCAGTTTTTCTATATTAAAAATGAAATAAAGAGAAATTGAAGAGCTCTTTTTTTTTTCAATATTTTATTCTTTTTTTTTTAGAATTTATGAAATTTTATTTAATTTTTCTACAATTTAATTGGATATATTTTTTAAATAGATATAAAGATATTTAGACCTTTGAGATTTTAATGTTTTTTCAAATATTTTTTACATATGACTTTGAAATTTTTGAATTTATATCTTCTTTAAACTTGAGAAAGTATATTTCATTATCAATATTGTCGTTTACATATTGATTCTCATGTGGAGTGGAGGATTTTAAGCAATTTGTTTTTAAATTCTATGCAAGGATATGGAATTTAAAATATTACATGTTATTGATAAAATTTCAGCTTAACTTCGTACGACGAAAACAGCTGATGTAAAGATCAAAACTATATTTAATATTGTGACTATGTAAAGTAAGTATTGATTTATTAAATTAATGTCATAGCATCGCAAAATCATAGAATTTTTTTAATACAGTAAATGCAAATCTATAGTGATTTTATATAATTAATTAACAATAAAATTATTTTTTTTATTAAAAGGAGAAGCAGAAACAACATTTTCTTTTCAATTTAGATGCTACAGTACAAGACATGTTAAAAAATTCATTGTATACTTAAAGTGCAATAGTAATTAATCTTTGTATTTATTTTAATTTAGATAAGCATTTATACTTTAATATTATATAAGTAACAAAATTAATACTATATATAAAAGTGGGAATGAAACCTTTAGCTCGATTTGCACGCACGTCATAAAAGAACTAATACTATATATAAAAGTGGGAATGAAGGGGGAAATAGTAGAATTAACTATAGTGCCCTTAATGAAATTTTATATATTGTAAAATAACCTTAGTCAGAGGTAAAATATTATAAATTATTTAATTATTCCCGCATTTATGTGGGATTTCCGATTGCTTGTGTTGTATTTTTCATGTTATCTTTTTTTCTATCTCAATATTAGGAGTAGAATGACAAAATTCAAATGATATTTGCTTATTTTATACGGAAGAAAAACTTACTTTTTTAAATTGCTAAAACATATAAATTTGATTTTGATTATGAATTCAATTTAATTGGTAAACGAAGTAAACATATTTTGTTAATTACGCTATATATGTAATTATTACTTTTTATTATTAATTTGATAAATGATATATTTTGAAGTAACTTTAATTGACAACACTATTTTATAATAATATTTTATCATATAAATATAGTTGTCAATAATTTATAATATAAAATTAGCTATATAAATTTTAATTATTTAATTATTTTGGTATAATCAAAATTCCATACAAATATTAAGTTGTTTTGGTAATTTTTAGCTCAAGTTAATTATTATTTTTGAAAGATAAAAAATTATAACTTGTCTTGATTAATTGAATATATAACTAAATAAAATTAAATACACACTCACTTAACCACTAACATAATATTGAAATATGTTTATTTTTTCTGTTTTAAATAATCTTAGAATATCTTAGTTCTCGGACTAATCTACTATTATATATAAATTTGGAAATATGGGAGATAATAGGATTTCCTATATGAGCCTTAGTTTATTTTAGTTAGATTTTTAATGCATTTCAATTGGAGAAAATATGTTCATTTATCATTTTGAAAATCCTTTTAGTTATATTTTTTATGTCTTTTAAGTTGGGAAAATAGATTCTATTATTTATCCTTTTGAATATTCTTTTAATTATATTTTTTATGCATTTTCGTTCGAGAAATATGTATATTTATATTCTCTATTTAATCTTGCAATATTATTATCCAATGATTTTTATAATTAATAAATTTTGATGTTCTTAATTTTTTTTTATCAACAAAGAAGAATTTTTATTTAAGAATTAAATGAGCATTTCAATTGGAGAAAATACCTCATGTTTATTCATTTTGAAAATCCCCTTTTAGTAATGATTATATTTTATGTCTTTTAAGTTGGAAAATAGAGTTCCTACCTTATTTATCCTTTGAATATTCTTTAATTATATTTTTTTATGCACATTTTTCGTTAAATCGAGAAAATATGTATAAAAGTTATATTCTCTTATTAATCTTGCAACTTATGTATTTGTGCATTTTCCTCTCCGCGGCTGTACATTGAGCTAGGCTGAAGAGATATGAGAATTGCGACGGACGAGCACAGGTGTCTAGAGTATATGCGCTTCAAGTAAGTGTCAAGACCTAGCTCCCAGCGAGAAATCGGTGAGAATAGGGGTGTAAGGCTTTTAAAATTTATCCGGGAGGATGCAGCGAATGTCTCCATGGGTGCGTAACGAGGAGTGGCGATAATGTCGAAGGTACGGTTAAAGCACACTCAATGATTTTGTTAGTAAGAGAGAGATATATATTATATTCTATTCGTATTGAATACACAAGAAGGAGGTTGATTCAGGTTGTAAGAGCTTTAATAGAATAGAACATGTGCACGAGTTATTATCCAATGATTTTTATAATTAATAAATTTTGATGTTCTTAATTTTTTTTTATCAACAAAGAAGAATTTTTATTTAAGAATTAAATAGAAATAAACATATGTTCAGATAAAACTCAACTAATCAGGGCACTACACCTAAGCCATCAGGCTTTCCCCAATACAGCCTATCATATCCTAGAAAAGTAAGGAAAATCTAAATCCATAACCAATAGATAGACCAAAATACAAGAGCAAATAGCAGCTGTTCCTTTTCATGAGAGGAGAAAAGAAACTACTGATCAACAAAAAAACATAAGTATATCAGATACAATTTTATAATCATGCCAAAAAAGATCTTGTAGCTATTACCCCTTTTTTTGCCAAGGAATTTGCTAATGAGTTCCTTCCCCTTTTTATATGACAGAACTGAACCTAATATAAAACATTAACTAAGGCATCAAATTTGTTAAATTTTTTCCACCATTCCCATGGTCCTTTTATTTTTGTTGATAACCTATGTGATAGCATTGCTTAAATCAGACTCAATAATCAATGGGCAACTATTATATTGCGAATCATAGAATACTTCTATCGCATTTAGGATGACTAAGAATTCATCCTCATTTGAGTCCACAACACCCACATATCTAAAAGAAAAAGACGTAAGACATTACCTAAAGCATTTCTAAGCACACCACCAATAACTTTATCTCCTAGCTTGCCTCTTGAGGATCCATCGACATTGAATTTCAAGGTCCAATGTTCTGGTGGCACTAATGATTGAGATTCAACTTGGTGCATTTTTCTTTGTTTTATTCTAGCAACACTATTGCACAAGAATAGGGAAACACATCTAGTCACTAAAGCAATAAGGCATCATTGGAAAATTTGCCTTCAGCAGCTCGAAACTTCTCAATTTGATCATGTTTATGATAACCTCATTCTGTTGCTCTTCATTAGAGAATAACTGCTTATTTCTTCTTAACCAAATTGTCCAAAGCGTAACGAAGAATAAAGCGTTCCAACCCATACCCAATCCTTGAAGAAAATTTAAGTTTCCAATTGTCAGCTTAGTTCCACAATGCTATTGGGTAAAACTCCTTGAATTCTCCACCAGTTAATCAGTGACATCCATACCTCTTTAGCTAAAGGCCATTTCAGAGGAACGTGATCCATAGTTTCCACTGCTGTCCGACACAAGGGGCAAGAGCAATCCTCCAAATTTTGAACAATCTTCCTTCTCATGTGATATTCTATGAGGTAAATCGAAAACCTTAATTTAAGTATTGAAAATAAAACTTAAATTCTTCTAATTTATTATGTTCTGAATTTTTTAAAATATTATTAAATAATTTACTATTAGAGTCTATTAGTTAAATACAATGAAATTAAAATAATTTTTTAAAATATATTCCTTCTCTTTGATTTTCATGTATTTGGATTATTTACATATTATTGTATTTTAAAATTTTTTTTATAATTCTAATTTAACAAAAACAATGAAAGTATGGAATTATAGTATTTGACTAATATAACAAATATATAATTCTAATTTAACAAAAAACAAGAAAGTTTATTGTATTTTAAAATTTTTTTTATAATTCTAATTTAACAAAAACAATGAAAGTATGGAATTATAGTATTTGACTAATATAACAAATACAAAAGTTTTTCCTTTTTTAGTCTAATAAAATCTTTTTGAAAAAGTAGATTACAAAAGTTTGAATTAATGAGAAAAAGTAGGTATATTTGCTATCATTTTTATTTTCAGTTTTTCTATATTTTTTTTTTTTGAGAAGAAATCAAAATAGAAATTTCATTAAAAGGAAATTGTATACAGATATGAGATACAAATCAATATGTTTCTATATTTTTGTATAGGAAGCCTAATAATAAACCACTCATACAAAGAAAACACTATCTTGATTTGAAGTATCTGATCGAGTTGACAGAGCATAATATTTGTGTCACTGGCGATCGCTTGCTCCACTTGGTGGCTATTAATGGCCAATGTTTGACTCCATGTCTTTCTACAAGTCCGATCTGATTATCTTCAAATTTCTTCCAGAGATCTGCACTTCTTTTTGCATAATCTAAATAACAAAAGACGCAAAATAAAATCACCATAATAGTGATAACAATAACTCAAAATTAGATTTAAAAATAAAATTCCAAGATATGGGCGACAATAAATCTCAATAATTAGGCGACAATAACTCAGATCTGAGAATTATTTGCAAAAAATAAACGAAAAAAGGAAAAGGAGTGGCCACCGGTGGCCACCCGTGGAAGAAGAAAAAAGAGCTTTTAGATTTTAGGTTTGGGAGAGAAAGAGAAAGCGGCTAATAACATTATTTATTATAATGACGGCATCAATAACCTCCAGTTTTTCTATATTAAAGATAAAATAAAGAGAAAATTTAAGAGCCTCCTTTTTATTAAATATTTTATTCTACTTTTTTTAAAAAAATTTATTCAATTGTATTTAATTTTCTATGATTTAATTGCATGTATTTTTTAAAATAATTTTTAAAATAGATATAAAGATAATTAGACCTTTGAGATTTTAATTTTTTTTTAATTTTTTTTCTAAATAAATATATAGAGTCTGAAATTTTTGGATTTATACTCATTTATATCTATCTATAAACTTGAGAAAGGATCTTTCATTACCAACATACACTACAAGAAAATTGGGATATAGCTACGAAATTTTCCATAGCTAAGTTTAATAAATCTGTAGCTAATTGCAAATTGCTATGGAATATTTTCGTCCCTAAAACGCTTGTAGCTAAAAATATAGTTACAAATTTATAATACGTAGTTATTTAGCCATGAAATAGCTACCATAAATCTATAGTAATAAATAGTCCAATCAGTATCCAAAAATGTGTAGCTAATCTGTAGCTACATATTTGGTCTCTAAATGGTAGCAATGCCTTAGCTAATTCGGTAGCCATTTTGTAACAAATTCATAGCTATTTATTGTAAATCTGTATTCAAAATTGTGTAGCTAATCCTAGCTAAAAATTTCTATGTCTAATCTATAGCAATTCTGTGGCGAAAATCTATAGCTATTCTGTAGCAATGTTGTAGCTAGAGTTAAACATATATGTTTCCAAAATTGTGTAGCTAATTCATAACTAAATGTATCGATAACTAATTCATAGCTAATCTGTAGCTATTTTACTAGGTATTTAAAATTTTTTTTATTTTGGACTCAGCAAATCTGTTAAAAATATAAATTATAAAGCAAATATGGAAAAGAAACTATACATATATTCTCCATAATTCAAACATATTTAGCACACTTGTTTAATACTAGACGTATTTGTATCTAAGTTCCAATATGCAAACATTTTAATCATAGATATTCAACAAAGAAAAGTTCACCAAGAGATATCCCTCTAACCATCCAAGCCTTGAACATCATTTTCGTCTTCATCTGTCATAGGATCAACACGGGAGCTAGAAGTAGGAGCATTAGGGTTTAAATTTGAATGGTCTGAGGATTCCGGTGGCTGGCTCGACTTGCTTTGCAAATGCCTATGAACTTGGGCAATCATATTTGTTTATTGCTTAAGCAATCTGTTAAATGCGTCTTGTCATTCCTTCAGTGAATGAATCAACTCCATGGCATCTGACGAAGTCGATGAGGCACCAAATGAGCTGCCACTCATACCAAAATGCGGGTATAAGAGGGAAGCCTGGGAGCTAATGCTGTAGACTCTACGTTTATATTTTCCTCAGACTCTACGTTTATATTTTCCTCCTGCAGTCTCCAAATACAACTGGTACTCATCAATAGGAGTTTTTCTACCTTCAGGTTGCTGTGTGGATCGTTGTTCTTTACATGGCAGAGGAATTGATCCAGTCTCTACACCCTATTAAGTTCAAAATAATGTTTAAATTAATAGCAGTTGGTAAACACTAAAATTAATTAATAAATTGAAGTTGGGAACATATCATACGTCATGCATGTTCGGCATGGGAGATAGAGCCTCCAGTATGACGAGATGGACCAAATCACTTGCCACCCTTCTTAGTACACCGATTGTTTGAGAATTGTCTAGACTTTGCAACATAACATAACGTCCATGCATGTTCGGCATGGAAAGATTTAGAGCCTCCAGTATGGAACGAGATGGACCAAATCAACTTGCCACCCCTTCTTAAGTACATCCGATGTTTTGGAAGAATGTTTGAGAATTGTCTAGACTTTGCAACATAATCTTGTGCTTTCCAATCCTCATTCCACTTCTTCTAAACATCATCTTGGACAACAGTCCTTTTTCCATGACATTTAAGCTTATGAAGCATATCCCTATATCTCTCAGCTGCCTTTCTCTTTCATGTAATCTTTATAAGCTCATTCATCGCTTCATCCCAATGGAAGTTTTTCTATATATACAATATAACAACAGAATAAAATTTTAATCAAAATGAATAGAAAAACAAATAGTTTTGTATATTATTAAACAAAATTTCGGCAAAGTTTCCTTTAAAAGTTGGACTTAACTCCCTTGTTAGAAGTTCAAAATTCATGGTGTATCTCAAAATATTCTCATTAAGGTAATATCATCATATAATACATCAATTATTTCAAATGTGAACATTAATATTTTAATGCTATTATATATTATTACTTTGATTATTCTATTATTCTTCAATTATATATATGCTAGAATAGTAACTGACCTGAAACTCAATCCAATAGAATTGCTTTGTAGCTAAACTCACATTCTTCCAACTATAGCCATCTGATAGATGTTATTTTTATATTATTTTTAATATAGTTTTTATTAGGATTTTTAGTATTTTTAATTACTTTAATTAGTTTTTATTTAATTTTTAGTTTTTATTTAATTTTATTTATATTTTGTTTAAAGCTTTCTTGAATCACATTTCATTTGACTGTGGGAATTTTGTAGCATTTTTATAGAAAACCGGCCAAAAATACAGAAAAGAGTGTACCTAAGCAAAAAGGCTGGCACGCCCTGAGCATGTTATCCAGCACCCCCATGTTGTGTTCAAGATAAATTCAACAGAGGTTCAGAGACTAGCATGCCCAAACCGTGCCAAAGAGCATGTCCGTGCTACAAGATGCTGTCGATCTCTGAACGTGCTCATCCAAGCACGGCCCATGCAACAACTACTATGAAGACTCGGAGTCTAGCCCGCCCGTGCCACAAGTAGCTGTCGATCTTTGAACGTGCTCATCCAAGCACGGCCCGTGCTGCAACCACCTTAGGGACTCAAAGCCTAGCACGCCCAGGCTGAGCCAAATAGCACGCCCGTGCTGAAGACTAGATTTTATCTTAGGTCGAAAACGTCAGTTCTAGCCCGTGCCGCTTGCATGGACCTGTACAAAACGCTTCTGACATGTCATTCAAGCTTAAATCTATCAAGCCGCTAGGAGAATCCTAATTTGGAAGAAATACAAAGCCTAATAGTCTCTTACCCCCAAACGATTTCTTCCTCATTAAAGATTCTGTTTCCTTAATGAAGTCGAAGTTTCCCCAAGAAATCTATATAAAGAAAGAGATTAGCTATATTAAAGGCGTCTTTGATCTCTGATTCTCTTGTTCTCTAGTTAGTTTTCTTTCTTTAAGATTTCAAGTGTTCAGGATTGGTGTCAAGATTCAAGAAAATCGCCCAAGCCCATTGTTGACTAGTTGTTTATTATTCTTTATGAGATTATTTACAAGATTAATTGAGTTTTATTTAATTACCATGTTGAACTAAATTCTCATACTAGGGATTTGATGTAGATTAATTTCTATCCTAATTTATAATATTAGATTTGCTTTTCTTTGTTCAAATTATAATATTATTAAACTTAATGCTTCCAGGCAGAGTTTCTCCCCTAGATTGATTTATTTTATTAATCATTATTGGGAGAAAGGTTTTTGATATCAAAAATGTAATAAATTACATGAGAATAATAACTTGATGCAGAAGCTATATGGTTTGACTCATAGGGGGTTTTCATAAGTTAACGACCTTAGGTTATTTCACAAACAAACCATAAACTTAATGATTTTAATTCATGTTTGATTGCGCTATTGGAAAATAGGTAATTAGATCGAGTTAAAATAACTACATCGGGAGAGCTTGTCTTGGTTGTTGAGTGTTGTTTCCTAACGACCTTAGGTTATGAATTCACAAACAAACCATAAAACTTAATGATTTAATTCATGTTTGATTGCGCTATTGGAAAATAGGTAATTAGATCGAGTTAAAATAACTACATCGGGAGAGCTTGTTGGTGATTTGAGGGTTGTTTCCACTATTTGAACAATTAAAATTGATTATCAAACTAATAGAATAAATCGAATAGAATTAAGAGAAGTCAAAATCCCTAGTAGTTTTTAATCCTTAATTTCTTTTCAATAATTACTTGCTTGAGTTCCTTTTAATCACTTTATTTTATTTCTTTTATTTTTAAAATTATTCTTCTTATTATCGTTTAAATAATAGTAGGTTAACACAATTTTGGCACTTGGTATACAATCCTCGTGGGATTGATACCCTACACACTCTTTATTACTTGTTTGCAATTTCGTACACTTGTGAAAAAACCTGTCACCATCCTTATCAAGGTTCTCATGGAAAATGCTAGTGATAAGTTGTGATTTATCATCAGACGGCTCCATCCTGTTGGATACGACCATATATTCATATAGTTAGAGTATTACACACACATATGTACATGTATATGTAAGTAATATATATATGTATACTCAAAATGAAGCAATGAACTAAGTAATATAATAGATAAAATGTTATTGCCAAAAGTCATGAGTACTTACACATCACCCACTAATGGAATGGTCTTTTTACCAGATGGAGGTGCAGAAGGGGTATTCATTGTAGCAGTTGTTCCTTGAGAAGAAGATGGTTGTGCACTGTCGATGAAGGTTTAGGAAGTGCCTCAGAGGGCACACGTAGGGCTGGGGGTCGTGGAGTTGAACTAGATGGCTCGACATATGACTGTAGTAAAGGATTTGATGCCTCAACCTAAATTGAGGTATGATGTGTTTGAGGTTGTTGAGTCCCATTAGTTGGAATTTGTGAACCATGACCTGTTGAGCATGTGCTGCAGCCTAAATTAGTAGGTCCTCTACCCGTAAAAGAGGATGAACTTTGACCATGAGTATTACTATCTCGACCCTTACCTCTACCCATATTTCTATAAACTGCATTTATGGTATATGTATCATTTGGTTACATACATGTAAAATAATGAAAATGATTTATATAAATAACTAAAACAATTGGTAATTAATATGTCTATATTAATATGTCCATGTGACATTGTTCTAATAATGAAAATAATACAACATAATGGAAATTTGACAAAGTTCATTCATTCTAAGGTTCATCTAATTCATCATCTTCAGAGTCTTTATCGTCTGATGTTGAGTAGATATATGGATCTTCTTCTTCTGCTTCATCCACTACATTTGACCAGACATTATTCAATACAAAAGAGCCTTTCTATTTGGACCAGGCAATATTCATTGTAAGAGCAGTTCCGACAAAAACCTTAGTTCACTAACCAAAGAAAGTGCTAACAAACAAAATAGAGGCCATTCATTTAAATAACACATACTAAAAATACAATAATTTTCGCAAGAATAATGCCAGTAATGCAGATCTTTTATCCTAAAAGAAACAGTTTACTACATATAACCTACCTTCAACCAAATCATATCCGTGTCACACATCAACAGTTCATAACCAAAAGGGAGAATAGCATCAATAAGTATAACTTTTTCTCTACCCATCTTCAAGATGGAAAAGAAGAGAAGAAATGATGAATTTGCTATGACAGATCACTGAGTAAAAAGAAAACAAGAAAGAATAAAAAATATTGCAGTTATCTCATTTCATTTCATCTTCCTCTCTATTAAATCTTTCCATCTTTTTAAGATAGTGAAAAAATCAATAACTACTCATAGTCACAAATAAAGACAGAGTCTGATTTTGTAAGCTTTTTCATAAAATGAAAAATATTCAGTTTGTCTAATCTCTAGAACTAG
The DNA here is from genome assembly GCF_014843425.1 of Jatropha curcas. Next base: position 208,015 of record NW_023590759.1, read on the forward strand.
AAACACAGGACTAAACTAAATCAACACATTCAATTAACTATCAACAACTAGTTGAAAATAAATTACCCAGAATCTGATACATCTTTGAAAACATTGAGAGACAAAAGTTGCAATTACTAAATAAATAAAAAATAAGGAAAGATATAAAGGTACTAAATAAATAATGGTCTCCAAATTACATTTCATCAGAGGTGATTTAGTAAAGAATAATTGCACATACAAAATCAAGCTTTAACAAAACAGCTAAAGTAGTTGAAAATGATAAAATTTAACACATATAAGAAGAAGAATACCAAGATTGAACCTATATATGAGGCTGGACCTTGAAATGCAGATTCAGTTTAAGTAATAGTAGATTTCTTCAACAGAAAATGAAAACAAAAGAAAAGAATTGAGATTATGGCACTTAGAAAATAATCAACAAAATAATAACCAAAAAGAAATTTTTAGATTATAGATACTAATTACAGAGCATGAAATTTTCCATGCTTTCCCAAAATAAAAAATGCCATCATAAACAAAAGAGAGAAAATTCACAATTTAGGCAATAAAATCTCAAACTCTCTTCTTTCTCTTCCATTCTCTAAAAAATGCCTAAAAGTGTAATGGCGAAAAAATTTTTGTTAAGAGAAAGAAAGGTAGTTGATTAGTTTATCATCTCAAAATGCAGAAAATAAAAGACACTTACTATGCAAAGGAGGCCCAACATTGAATTTCCAATTGCCGCAAACTCTCTTGTCAGTTCTAAAGTTGCACTAAACTCCCTCTGGCCAAAACTCTCTGCTAGGAGTGACAATGATGAACGAAAAGAGGGTTATGTCAGAAAGAGGGTTATGTCCAACTGAAAATTTAAGTTTTTACAAAGTTTGAAGGCTATTTTTGAATATAAGAATATAAAAAATTTAATTAAAACAACATCGTTTTATTAACCATACATCTGTAGCTAACATTCTAGCTACGGATTTCATAGCTATCTATCTTGCACGAAAATACATTTTTTATCTGTAGCTATATTGATGCTATTTCGTGGCTACTGAAATGTGCAAAAAACAATTACGAAATTTAGCTACGAAATTTGTTTCCATAGTTAAATCGCTACAGAATAGTTTCAAAACTCTGTAGCTAATTTTTTCATTTATTCTTTCTTTTTATTAGAATTTTTCAATCTCTAAGCGTAGCCAATCGATAGCAAAATAGCTACAGAGTTGCGTCCATGGCAATATTCGATAGCAACATTAATATTTTTTTGCAGTCATAGTTGTTTGCATATTGATCCCTATATGGAGTTGAGAACTTCAAGCAATTTATTTTTAGATTTTGTATAAAAGACTTGGAAAAAAAATATTACATGCAATTGACAAAATTTCAGCTTAACTTCATCTTGGGAAATGCAAATTTTTAGTTATTTTATATAATTAATTAATAACAAAATTATATTTTTTTATTAAAGAGAAGCAAAAACATTGTTTTCTTTTCAATTAGTTGTTACATTGTAAGACATGTTTATTATATTCCTTTATATAAATAAAAAAATTACACGAGTATTTAACGAGTAAAGTCAACGTATAATACACATCATAAAAGAACAAGTATTGGTAAAAAGTGCCAATGTGTGATCTGATTGGTCTTCCTATCTCTCCTAGCAGATTTAAAGAATAAGAGGTCTCGAGTTTAAATCCTTCGCGCGCGGGTATTGAAATATTATTTTAATAACTATTGTAGTGAATTATAATATAATTTTTAATAGATTATTATGAGTTATCAAATGTTTAGGAAGAAACATAAAATTATTCTTGAAATAAATTATTAATGGAAATATCAAAATGATTTATAATAAGAAAATTATAACATTATTTACAATATGATAAATATTTTTAAATATATTCTTAGTTAATTTTACATTTTAGTTTTACATAGGTAAACAATAGGATAGAAAATTATTAGTAAGCTGATAATGCAAATTAATGAACAAACTCGATACATATAACAAATCAATTAATTAATGTCTTATTTATGATTGTAGCAATTACACGAGTACTACATATCAATTGCAAGTACATTATATATATGATAGATTTTGCAAGCTAACGTATAATATTTATATAGATTAGTTAATATAAATGCCAAATTAGACATATGATAGATTTTGCAAGCTAACGTATAATATTTCAAACTTCTAATTATTTAATATATAAATATATATATGTTACTTTTCCATTAATATTTAAAATAATCTTTTTAAAAATAAATTATTCAATTAAGATATATAGATAAATGAAGAAATATATCTGTTATTTTTCAATTAATTGAAAAATAAATTATCCAATTGCAATATATAATCAATGACGAAATAACTTTTAATTTTAATAAATAGATATAATTTTTTTAAAAAAATAAATTCATAATTATCTAGTTATTTGATAATGTGCATAATCCATTAATTTTCTATTAATATTAAATAAATTTACAAAAATAAATAAATTAATTAAAATATATAGATAAATGAGGGATTAATTTTTAGTTTTAATAGATAGATATATAGTTGTGAAAAACAGTATAATTATATGTTAATTAAACAAATATGTATATATCTAATAATTTTGTGCATAATCCATTAATTTTTCTAACTTTAATATTAAATTTAATTACAAAAAATAAATAAATTAATAAAATTATATAGATAAATGAGGTGATTAATTTTTTAGTTTTAACTAGATAGATATATAGTTTGTGAAAAAAACAGGTATTATAATTATATGTTAAGTATAATTATATGTTAATTAAACAAATATGTATATATCTAATAATTTTATTACTTTTAAATAAATTTTAAAAATAAATTATCCAATTAAATATATAAATAAATGAAAAAAATAAATTTTAATTTTAATAGATAAAATATATTTATAAAATAATATGTATATATCCATTAATATTCTATTAATATTTTATAAATTTTAAGATATAGATATTTCTGTGAGAATAAAAAATAAAGAAGGTAAATAGTTTAGTTTTATGTTATCTTAAAATAAATTTGAAAAAAATAAAGTTATCCAATTAAAATATATAGATAAGTGTGGGAAAAAAATTTAATAAGGAGATTTAGTTTTGAAAAAAAAAATCATAATTATCTTATTAAATTTTATTTTCAAATATAATGTTTTAAAAAATTAGATAGGATAAAAGATAATAGTATCGATTATAAATTATTTTAAATTATAATATAAATACAAATTGATTTGTATAAGAAAATTTATTTTACTAAAATATGTAGTATAAATAAATTGAAATAAATTTTAAAAAAATGGATAAGATAAAAATAAATAAAGAGCACATATGTACGATGGTTAGGCAAATTGAATTTAACTAGATATGCCAAATCATGGTAGTTACAGTGGTTAGGCAGATAACGGTAGTTAGACAAACATATCAAGCAGCTATTAACTATAAAAAATAAGAAATTAACTATAAGTAACATTGAAATCTAATTGAGATATAAGAAATTGTCAAAAATAAATCTACAAATTGAATAAATAACTATAATCTTCTTAGGACAACATAAAAACTATGTACAATATTCATGAAGATATATATATGATAAAATCAGTTCATGGGTACAACTCATGTATGTGGGAGTGTATCCAAACAACGCCTGCTAATTGTACGGGACAACTGGCGATGCAATCCAGAACACAAAAAAACAAAAAAAAAAAAAATTAAAAAAGAAAAATAAAGTTCAAACTTTTTGGGAAACAAAATTTTCAAGTCTAATTGAGATAAGAACATTTATCAAGTTGTGCTACAATTTGAGATAAGAACATTTATCAATTGTGGACTGAAGCAACGCCGGAAAGGAATATTGACGAAAAAAGCCTTTCCATCTATGTAAACAGATCGGTGGTAAGAGTGAAAGAGAATACAAAAAAAAATATTTGTTAGAAAGTATTTTGATTAAAAGAGAAGTATTTGATTAGAACAATAGAAACCCTTAAAAAAAAAAAAATTGAACATCACTCCAAAAATTGAGATCTGAGCACTTGTCATGGATTGAAGAACATTATGGCTCACGTTAACCGATTTATAGGTAGACTGCAACATTAGAAAAATAAAAAATAAAAAACTATTATTAAAAAAAACCAAATTATAAATAATCCAAAAAAATTTAAAAATCTTATTTCTAAAAACTAATAAAAAATATTATTTAAAAATACAAAGATCCCAATCAAAAAATAGAAAAATAAATAAATAATTTTAAAAAATTATAAAAAAACTAAAATACCTTAACAAAAAAAGATTATCTACAAACTAATAAAAAAAATATATTATTTTAAAAATACAAATCCAATCAAAAAATAGGAAAATAAATAAAAACTTAAAAATTGCTAAAAAAAGAAAATTCAAAAACTCAACAAACAAAGAGCCAAAATTAGCTTAGCTTATTTAAAACCTAAATTAGATTCTGGATTTAAGGATTATTTATAAACGATGGTTTAAAAGAAAAAGATAGAGAATAAAATACACTGAGAATTGGAGATTAAATTGGAAGAAGAATATATATCGATCAAATGCGGTTTTAGACGTTTTTTTACAGATAAGATTGAAAAGTATGTTGGTTCTTATCATAAAATATTAGATTTTAAATTTTATGTAGTTGAATTAGGTTTCAAAAACTTATTGATGTCTATATTAAAACTGTAACGTCCACTGGCCAACCAGAGAGAACCAGAGGGCGGATGGCCACAATCGGTGCCGGAGCACCGGCTTAGTCATTTGATTAAAGCTAAATCACATGAGAAGTGTACCGATTTTCATAAAGGTGGCAAGTAATTAACGATTTATTTTTTTAAAAAAATAAGTATTTAAAGGGAAAAATTTCCTACGAAAAATTTCGCAAGAAGTTCCCCAAAACATTAACTTACCCACACAAAAAAAAATATTATACTTTCAATTTTCTCCAAACCCCAAAACTCCAATTTCAAACACACATGCCACAAGTTTTCTAAATACTCCATCAATATATTTAGGTTTCCATCACAAATATTTTAACACATTCTCTTTTCAAGGAATATATTTTAATCATTTACACCAAAAATATAGATAAGATGTTTGTTTCCTTAAAAAAACATAACTCTTAATAATTAAAAACTTAGTATTATACGCAACCTCCATAACAAATATTGTCATATACATGCCAAAAAATCACCAATTTACAAAATATCCTACTCAAAAATGTTATATCTGCTCTGATGCTAACCTCTTCTGGGTCTTGAAAAAACATCCCTCCGCTCCTAACCTGCACGTTGATTAAAACATCAATCGCGCTGAGTGGGAAGATTCAGTGTGCTAAATTAACCAACAATTTAGAAGATAACAAGAATAGTGCTCAAGGCAACGTCTCCACAAAATGCTTTAAATTACTCAACACAATAACACTGAAATCGCATTAATTTAAAGGTTCAAACACTTTGAAAGCAATTAAAACGATTATAAACAAATATATTTATTCTTTAGTTTAAGGCTCCGTACGAATACAGAAGAACATAAGAAGATGAATCGCGGCCTATGTTTAACGCCACACCCCCATACAGCCACAAATCGTGGCCTAGAAAGCGCACACCGGGCATCACACAAAAAGGCGTCGCCATGTATAAGGGGCTGATAAACCTTATTCATATGATCAAGCTCCCAGTAACAAAATCAATTCTCATTCATTGACCACATTTCCCAATCATGCATAGTAGAGCCCAAATCAAAATGCATTCTTTCACAAAGGACTTTAGTATTAACTCAAAAACCTATCATTTCAGAAATTTCTCAACTTACAACTTACAAAAATTTACCAGCAGTTCTTTTTGAAGATAGTAGATATAATTTATATTTACTATAAAAGTACATAAATCAAAGGAAATTTTTCGGCATTCTTCATAAACATTGACCCTTTTCGGGTTTTTCAACATAGATTGAGTTATGGGGTCTCTAAATTTAATCGGAAAGTCAGATTCCATTTAAAAGGCTAAGACAAAAATGATACAAATGGTTATGAGGGGACCACAGCCCAGATGAATCGGTAAGATGAGCAAAAAAAAGCTAGGAACACAGGGGAACCAACAGATCAGACCTGATTCAGCAGGTAACCAAGTTCAATGTTTATGAATGTTCCTACCTAACCAGAACAGCTCAGAATTAACCAATCCATAATGATTTGAAGTCTCAAGACACAGGGAAACAACTTTTATGAAGAACTCAGACCGAATCTTGTCATTTATAGTGGTCAAAATGGGACTCAATTCAGTGATGCATTGTGGGCCCGAACAGAACAGAGTCAGTTTGGGTGTTTCAGCCCTAAGCTGAGCTACGTATTTCCATAATTGGAAGCAAAGGATGTTGTTGGAAAGCTACAGAGGTAGAGATACACCTTTTATGAAGAACATAAGAAATTATTGCCATTGCTGGTTTAAATGGACAATTCATTCAGATATACAGTAAGATACATAACAGGAAGCCAGTTTTGGTATTTAAATCATAAGTTCGAGCTACAAGTATTTGGAATTAGACAAAGAAGATGTTTGGAAAGCTGAGAAATAGAGCTACAACTTTCTTATGAAAGAAGTTAGAACAGATGGGAGCATGAAAGGGGGTCGAAAGATGATTTTCCAATCCCACTTAGCAACATATCTAACATTAAATTCATTTCAATTACCAAAACATTCAACAGTTCCCAACATCATTCAACAAAACTAACCCATGTAAAGAATCACAACGTTAAACAAGTGAGCTGTGGGAAATGGGGAAAGAGAGATCATTGATTGCATCAACCTTCGACTGAAGCAGCTTGATAAGCTTTGGAAAGCCTTATCCTGGGCTTTGCTCTTTCACCTTTTGAGGGGATGGTTCTCAACCTGCTTCAAATAGTATGAGAAACTTTCAACAATTAACATCAAAAATTGAGCAAATACGAAATAGTTGTGAGCATGATTTACATGCATCAACACATGTCTAACCATGAAATTCTAACTTCGTAATTCACCCAAACGCAAAAACCACAAGCTTTACTTGCTTCAATGGTTAACGTTCATTTCTTTGTCATGGGTTCAATCACCAATTCTACCTTTTACTAGCTTAATTTCGTTAAGAATTAAGTTACTATTCCATGGTTGAATTAGGTAGATTGGAAGGTATTTTGGAGGTAAGAAACATGAAGGAAAATAAAGGAAAGGAAGAAGATAAAAAGTGGCGTTGGAGAAGGAGAAGAGAAGAGAAAAAGAAAGTTTAACTCTCTTAAGGTGACAAGGTCAAATTTGACTTCCTCATTAAATTGCCAAATTGTGTGGCTAAGATCAAGTCCTAACAGTATCTCATGCCAGATGGCCTCTAAAATATGTCCTCAAATCTAATTCTCTTTACTGTATGATTTCACTCACCAATTAATAACTTAACTCCCTAAAATAAGTTCCTCATTTATTCTTACTATACCACACTAGAAAGATAATAGGTCATTTACATACATAAACTCTGCCAATAATACTTCATTGAAAATATTTTCACCCGCCTAAAATCATGCAAACATGCTCCAAAAATAGTAAATTAAAAATATTCAATATGTCATGAGACAGATTTGATAGCGGACTAAATTTAATACCAAAGTCTCGAAACGATTGGTACTATTCCGCCTTGAACCGGTAAGATTTCACACTTAATTACGAACACTAAAAGAAGAATCAGACGTATTACAGGTTTCCCCCCCCCCTTACTCTCGATCTTGT
>NW_023590759.1:216277-295969 GCF_014843425.1 Jatropha curcas
AGAGGAGAAGAGAACTATGTATGAATTCTGTCAACCTCTCTTCAATTTCTATGAGTAAGGCCAAAGGACAAATCCGGGGTATGAGAGAGAATGGAAAGGTATCGGTGCGAGTGGACACTTTCCCAAGACACCCCTCATGAATCCTAAGAAATTATATACTCACATCTCGGCGAGGTACGACAAACCAGGAAACAAACACCTCGGGAAATACAGTAATATTGCGATATTTAGAGATCATATACTCATTAGGATTAACATATTTAAGGAAGTTCTTGAAAGGCCGTATTTCGGACGGAAAGGTCGTTATTGGTACGCTGGAAGGTTTTTCATTTATCTTTTCGAGATCCACCCTCAATATGGTCATAGAAAGCCAAAATAAAGTGATTATTAGGGCGCCTTATAGAAGAGGAAATAGCTGGGAATTTCTGTGGAGAACCCAAACCGTCCAAAATCATACATGAGAGAAATGGGAAGATGCTCCGCTCAAAGGGCAGTCAAGTACGAACAGGCCAAGAAACAACCTGCATAGGCCGATTGTTGTAGTAAATCATTCTCGGCTAAGCGGTAACTGGCTGAAGAGTATACATTGAGAGACGTACATACCATCCTCTCCGCACACTGCAAATCTCGCTCTGATCAGACGGAAGTTGCCCCTGAGGAGCGTAATCCCTCTTAATGGTGCTATAATCAGTAATAGACCCGCATGTCTAGGTCAGGCCAATCCATACACCAATATCACAATCGTACGTCCGAAAAAGGCAACTCTATCAAATCACCGGAAATACATACTCCATAAATGACTAGGGGCAATCTGCTGATACACGCCGATCAAACTACAACACTCGTGACCCAAAGAGTGCTAGATAACACTCAATAGGATGTGTCTCTAAATAGTTATCAGCATGCATACTACGCATGAAACAGTCTAAACCACATGTATGCATAAATGTTGGAAATATGTGGAGGCCGGGAATCAAGTCAAAGGCAGTACAAAAGTGGGTCAAGAGATGGAGAAGGTACCTGTGAATGAAAATCCGACGCATACCCAGCTGATAGCCCTAGTCTAATGGCATAGGCCCTCACGTGTGCTCTAGCCTCTGGATCCCTCCGCTCCGCGACAGAGTTATCAAGAAACTGGTCATCTCCTCGCTAATACCATAATACCCTGCCAGCTAACGGGCCTCTACCTCTGCCTGCCGTATCTTGGAACGATAGGGAGCTGGCCTGGACCGAACTTGGTGAGTTGGTAACGAGTCACGGTGCCATAGGACAATCCCATATACATATGCTCAGTTGGATCCGACATCTAAAGCAAGCTCATCGTAGCTCCCCAACACACTTAAACGATGTTCTCCTAAACTGAATCGCAATGTTTGTAGAACTTGGCATAGCAGCACCTGTTCGCCAACTAAGCAACAGATGTAGGAGCCAGAGGAAGCTGATCGTCGTAAAATATACGCCGACCACTGTCTAGGCCATGGTCTGACCCGCATCTGCGGTCGCGACCTGCTAAAATAGTCTTGCTAACTAGACCTGGACCCTGAAGTTCTGTCCAGATGGTAGCACTTCTGCAAGTCATACTTATAAAACTGACTACTCTAACTAGGGTCCTCTAAACCTCTGGCCTGTCTATTCATGTCCCGATAACTCTCACCGCCTCGATGAAGCAACCTTGTACCAAACAAAGCTTAAATGTGGGGTGTGGGGCTGGAGGGATGTCAGTGCGATCGCAATACTACATGCCAGTAACCCTTCCGAAACCGGCATTAACCTATCTGCCGTCAGTAGGGAGCCGTAACTCTGAGAAGGCATACCTAACTTTATCAAAGGCCCCCGCGAAATGAACTCATCCACGCTCAATGCTCAGAGACAGTCAATCTGTCCACTGGCCAAGCTCAAGGAACTACTGCTTCCACTCTGATCCGTGTGTAAGTTCCCGCTACATAGCTGTCTCGCCGAGAACTCAGAGAGAAAGAATCCCAAGTAACGGATGACATGCTCGGCATCTCGCCTGTCATTAGACCATAGACTGCCCACCAATAAGGTAAGCCTCTTCCTTCAGATAGGAAAAACAGTACACAGATCAATGCATCTGGAAGGAGCTACACGTGGCGATCTGGTCTAGAGATGCCTCTCTGTAGCTTCGGGAGCCAGAAATTCTGCTACAAGAAAGGATCATCATCCGCTCCGCCCAATAAAATGCCATCAAAGCATAGATACTTCCTCAGTTACTCTACCCGGGGAATGGACTGGAAATAGGGGCTGGTGCAGACTGTGAGCCGTGGAGGAAAGCAGCTTCCCGCCAAGCCCTGCCATCAATAGTAGCTATCCATTTGCTGTACCAAAATCGACACTGATTAGGCCCCGCAGATAGCCGTGAGCCCTACAGCCGAAGGTGCGCTCTGCTGCGGAACACCACTAGAAAGATGCCACCAGAAGCGACACCGACCGGCATAGGCATACACCCTCTAACATAGCACCCTCTGGAGGGGCCATGAAACTGTCGGCACCTCCTCATACCGGCAGGTGCTGGCATCACTAAGAAAATACCTACGAAGACGCAGCAAGACTCACATCATAGTGAGAAATTCGATAAAAACAGCTAATAATGGACATGGTATATTAACATTAAATCCACTTAATATCGATTGACTCCAAAATCGGCCATGAAACTCTGCATACCAAATCATATAATCCTAGAAATCGTCTAAAAGCTTGGCTCTGATACCATAAAATGTAGACACCCACCAGCCAAATATCCGGAGGAATCAAAACAGCGGATGCGCACAATCGGTTGCCGGAGGCACCGTCTTTATGAGTCACTATTATTAAGAGCTAGATTCACAAAGTGAAGAAGTGGGTATGAGAAATTTTCATAAAGGAGGCAAGGTAATTAACATATTGTATTTTAAAAAAATAATAAAGTAAAATAAATATTTAAGAGAAATTCCTATAAAAAATTTCTGCAGAAGTTTCCCTAAAAGATTAAAACTATGCCACACAAGAGAAAATATACACACTGTCAATTTTCTCCAAAACCCAAAACTCCAATTCAGGCACCAAATATGCCAGAAGGCACTTATAATATCCAATCATATAGAATTAGTAGGTTTCCATCACAATAGTTACTAAACACATTCTCTTTTCAAGGAAAATATAGTAATCATTAATACACCGAAAAATATAATAAGAATGTTTTTTTTCCTTAAAAAAACAGGTAACCTCTTAAATAATTAATACTTAGTATTAATACAACCTCCATAACACAATATTGTATATACAGTGCCAAAGATCACAATTTTACAAAATATCCTACTCAGAATTTATATCGTGCTCTGAAGTGCTGACTGGTCCTGGCTGGTCTTGAAAAAAACATCCATCGCATCCAGCATGAAGCTTGCGCGAGTGATTAAAAAGTCAACGGCGCATAGAGGTGGAAGACATCCGAGTGGTGGATAAATAAACCAACAAGTTAAATAACAAAGAATATCCAAAGCAAGGTCCTCGCAAAGTGCATTTAAGATTACTCAATTAGTTGATAGAAACGCGAAATCAGCATGTAAAGTTTAATTCAAACAGCGTTATAAAAAGCAATAAGTACGAATTGATAAGATACAATATATTCATAATCTTTAGTTAGGATGCGTTCATAATACAGAATGAACTAAGGCAAGATTTTGATCAGCTGGCCTATTGTTTACGTGCACCCATCACACAATCGTGGCGCTATGAAAGCGCACCTCCCATGCACACAAATAAGCGGAGTCCGCCTATTTTAATAAGTGGCTGATAAACCATAGCATATGGATTGCATAGAGCTTCGCCATAACAAATGCAATCTCATCATACAACCAATTTCAATCGATGGCATGTAGAGGCGCAAAATCAAAAATCATGTCTTTCAGCAAGAAAGGACTTTATTACTTAACGTCAGAGAATACCCTAATTTCCAAAAATTTTCTCAACTTACAACTTCAAAAAATTCCCCATTTCGTTATTTAAGAAATATATATATATTTAATATAGTATAAAAGTACATAATCAAAGAAGAATTTTCGGGCATTTTCATAAACCTTGAGCCTTTATACTCGGGTTTAGTTCAAAACAATTAACATTTGAGTTATGGGTCTCTATTGAATGAATTAGATTGCATTAGAAAGACTAACGAGAAAAAGTGATAAAGATGTTATGAGGGACCACCAGCCCAGATGAATCAGTAAGTATAAGCAAAAAATCTAGGGAACCAGGACCAACAGATCAGACCTGATTCAGTAGAACCAAGTTCAATATTTAATGTGAATATCGCTACTATAACCAAACACTCACCAATTAAACCGCAATCACGAAACGGGAGAGAAGTCTAAAGATCATAGGGCTAGAGCAATTTTTATGAAGAACTCAGAATCGAATTTCTTGTCAATATATAATCAGTGGTTCAAAATGGGCAGCTACAAATTCAGTGATGCATAATGGCCCGACACAATAGAAGTCAAGTTCTGAGGTTTGTTTCAGGCCGCTAAAGTTGTGAGCTATGTATTGTCAATTAGGACACAAGAGGATGTGGATTAGGAGAAGATAAGAGGTAAGAAGGTACAGACTTTTATGAAGACATAAAGAAGCATTATTATTGGGCCCATTTGAAAGTGGTCAGAAATGGAATAAATACGATTGTACGGATATTAGGTAAGACAACCAATAACAGAAACCCGTATGTTGGATATGTTAAATTATAAAGTTGAAGCTCAAGTATTATAAGAAATTAGAGCATAGAAGATGTTTTATGAAAAAGCTGAGAGAATAGAAGGCTACAACTTTGTATGAAGAGAAGTTAGAAATAGATGAGGAAGTTATAAGAAAGGGGTCCCGAAAATGATTTCAATACCGCGACTTAAGAACATTAGTCTAAGGCATTAAAAATTCATCCATTTTAACGAAAAGATAAAAAGTTTTCCAAAATAATTCGAGAAACGGCTAAATGCCAAAAAACAACTTTAAACGAAGTGAAATGGGCAAGAGAATATGATTGCACTAACTTAAGTTGAAAGGCAAAGAAGGCCCCCTTGTTTTATGAAATAAGCTTGTGGAAGAAAGCACTTACTCCTTTGGCTTTCATCTTCAGCCTTTTGAGGATGGTTCTCCAAAACGCTCATATCAAGAAGTAGATGAGAAATCAACATTAAACTTCAAAATTGACAAAGAAATAGTTGGAACAAGTGATTTAATGGCAGTCGAAATAATAATGAGTCTAGAACCAATGGAATTCTACTTTGGTAAATGTTAACAAACTCAAAAAGCCACAAACGTTAACTTGGCTTCAATGGTAGATATTCAATTCTCTTTGCTTTTAATCACCAATCGTCAACTTTAATTAACTACTTTAATTCTTAAGAATTAAAGTACTATTCATGGTTTATTTAGGTAGGATTAGGCGGTAATTTGGAGGTAAGAAATGAGAAAGATGAAGGAAAGAGGAAAGAAGATTGAAAATGGTTACTGGAGAAGGAGAGAGAGAAGAAAAGAAGTTAACTATTAAGGTGACGAAATTCAAATTTGACTTCCTATTAAATGCCAAAATGTGAGTGGCGTTAAGGATACCAAGTCCTAGTAAATCTGCATCCGAATGGCGTCTAAATATTCCTTGCAGAATTAATTCATCATTTTACCTTATGATGATTCACTGCCACCAAATTAATTAACTTTAACCTCCAGACTAAAAATATTCCTTCATTTATTATCTTACTATGAGGCACACTAAGAAATTAAGTAGTTCCATTTAATACATAGAACCTCCAATAATATTTCATGTGAAATATGGTTTGCTACCGCCTAAATCTTAGCAAACATGCATCCCAAAAATAGTTAAATAAAAGTATTCAATATGGCATAGGTGAAAATTTTGGGTTCCGGACTAAATAAATACGCAAAAGTACCCGGAATCCGATAGGTAAACTATTTCGCAGACCGGTAAATCAACTATTACGGACACTAGAATTAGAAAATCGGACCTGTTAAAAATACTGAAGATTAAATTGAAAAATTTATATATGAATTACGCAATCAAGAATACAGAAATGAGAGAAAAAATTATCAAAATTTATTTTTTTAAAAAAGAAAATAGAATAGATAAATAAAGAAAAAATACTCAAACAGATATACTCTTGGTAGTTCAGTTTTTCATGATATATATTATTATAATATGAGTATAATAGAAGCAATTTGTGAATGTTATTCAAAGGGGAGAGTTGTCACTGCTGTGTACCGCACAATGTTATTCCAGTCTGTTTGAGGACTTATCCATGTATAAAAAAATAATGGGTTAAGAAGTAAGAAAACTGTCAATATCTATTTGATTTCTCAGATAGAAAAACAGGAGTAATAACTAAGGGAGCGGGCAAAAAAGCAAAATAGAAAAAAAAAATTTTTTTTGAAGTATGTGGGGGGAAGGAGGATAAACCTAAGATGTTTTAATTTCAGGTTGACATATGGCACTTACCAATTAAACCTATATCTTGAGTGTGCAGACGAAATAGAACAACAATAAAGGATAAAAGAAGTATAAAAATAAATCAGGAAAAAGTATGTTTGAATATAGCTGGGAATTGGAGAAGTAAGTAAGAACTAAAAGCTAACATTATTATTTGCAATGAATAAATGCAAATTGGCCGGCCCAAGACAAAAAACATACAAAGTCTGAGAAATAGTCTTACAAACTTCGTTTGCGACTCTAAGTTGTAAATCCAGTGTGTTTGACATGATCAAACACTTGAATGGAGGAATTGAAAGTCCAGTGATCACAAGTAGGGGGGTTAGAAATTAAGGATGTGAGATATCATGTTCATATTGCAAGCCATAAGAGGAGTAAAAACGCATAACTAACTCACAGACAAGACACAGAGTTAGATTTTGTGAAGCTTTTTTTTTAAAAAAAAAAAAAAATGAAAATCAATTTGTCCTTAATCTCTAGAATTAGGAAAGAGCAAAGACCCTAAACTAAGATCAGCAACATTCAAATTAACTAATCAACGAACTAGATTGAAAATAAAATTACCCAGAGGATGGGTACATCTTTGAAAAGCATTGAGAGATAAAGTTGTGCTGAAATTACTAATTTAAAGTAAAAAAATGAAGAAAATATATAAAGCTACTAAATAAAGTAATGGTCTCCAAATTTAATGCATTTCATGCAGGAGGTGATTTAGGTAAGAATTAAATTGCACATTACAGAAAATCCAAGTTAAACAAAAACAGCGTAGAAGGTAGATTGAAAATGGATAAAAGATTTTAAAATCAACACTATAAGAAGAAAGAATAACTAAGAATTGCAAGGTTTGGTATGTGGAGGCTGGAACCTTGACAAGTGCAGATTTCAGTTCAAGCAATAGTAGAATTGTTACTTCAATAAAAAATGGAAAACAAAAGGAAAAGGAATTAGAAGATTATGGGCACTTTAGAAAAGTAATCACAAAAAAAATAACCAAAAAGAAAAATTTTATTAGATTACAGGATAACTAATTACAGGAGCAATGAAATTTTTACGATATATTTCACTAAAATCAAAAAATGACCATTATAAAGAAGAAAAAAGAAAAAAAAAAGAAGAGAAACTCACAATTTTGAAGGCAATTAAAAATGCTCAAAACGTCGATCTCTTTACTCTATCCATTCTCGTAAGAAAAGTGATAATGGCAAAGAAAATTTATTTGTTGAAGAAGAAAAGAAAGGTAGTTGATTAGTTTTGTGCATCTCAAATAAGTCAGCTTACTAAACGCAAAGGAGGCCCCCAACCGCTGTAAATTTCCCAATTGCAAGCAAAACTCTGCTTGTTAGTTGCTACTAAAGTTAGGCGCCTAGCGAACTCCCATCTGGCCAGAACTCTCTGCTAAGAGCGACAGTGAATGGACATGAAAAGAGAGCGGTTATGGCGGAAAGAGGGATTAGTGTCGGACCCAAGAGAATCTAAGCTTTTTTGCACAGGCTTGAATCCTCTATTTTGAGTAATAAGAATATAAACCATTTTATATAAAATGAATCGTTTTATTAACAGATACACATGTAGCTAACATTGCTGCTAATGGATAATTCCTGTAGCTATCTATCCATCGCGCCGAAAATATATTTTTGAGTCTGTCAGCTAGTTGATGTGTATTATCGTGTCCTACTGAAATGTATGTGGAAAACAATTACGAAACTTAGCTACCAAATTTTTTCCGTAAGCGATTTTAGCTTCAAAAAGTCTGTAGCGTAATTTTTTCCATAGGCAAAATAGACTAATGGGAGTTGGCGTCCATAGCAATCAAGTAAGACATAATTAGATATTTTTTTTAGTTGTCCTAGTTGTTTGCATGATATGAATATCTATATGGAGCATGAGAAGCTTTTGAGCAAATTGTATTTTATAGATTTATTGTATAAAAGACTTGGAGAAAAAAGCATAATTATATAACATTGATAAAATGTTCAGGCTTAACATCAGCATTGCGATAAAAGATAATTAATGTGAAGATGCAAATTTTTTTAAACAAACTGTGACTATAATAGAGCAAGTCTTGAATTTATTAGGACTAATGTCATAACACGCCACTAAATTATGAAATAATTTTGCGGTATCAGTTACTGAATTATATAATACGAATAGATGTTGAAGATGCAGGTAGTTACGTACATATGCAATGTGCAAGATACATTATACATGATGAATAATTATTTGTAGAGAATAAAAAAGCAATAATACATAGATTGAAGTTTTAATATAAGAATAGCCACATTAAGACATAGGATAGATTTGCGAAGCTTAACATAATAATATTGTCCAAACTGTATTTAATTATTGTATATAATATAGTGGTATATATATATATTTGAACTATTTCCATTATATTTAAGAATATTCTATTTTAAAAATAAGTTTAATTATTAAGATATGATAGATAAAGAAGAAATGATATCTGTTATTTTCTTCAATTGGATATGAAAAATAAATTATCCAATTGGCATATTAATGATCAACGACGAAAGTAACTTGTATAATTGTTAATAAATAGATATAATTTAAAAAAAACAATAAAGTCCATAAAGTTATCGCTAGATATTTGATAATGTGTTATATATCATTTAATTTTGCTATTAATATTACATAAATTGAGAAAATAATAAATTTAGCTTAATATAATAGATAAATGAGGGATTAATTTTTAATTTTAACAGATAGATATAGTTGTGAAAAAAGTATAGATTATATGTTATTAAACAAATATGTATTATCTAATAATTTTTATATACTTTTAAATAAATTTTAAAAAATAAATTGATCCCAATTAAATATATAAATAAATGAAAAAATAACGTTTTAATTTTTAATAGATAAAAGGAATGTCTTTTATAAAATAATGATGTATATATGCCATTACTATATTCTATGTAATATTTTATAAAATTATAAGGAGATGAGATATTTTTTAGTGAGAAATAAAAAAATGAAAAGAAGCATATAAATAAGTTTGTTTTTAAGTTATACTTAAACTAAATTTGAAAAAAATAAAAGTTTTCCAATTAAATATATAGATAAGATGTGGGAGAAAAAAAAATTTAATAAGGAGATAGTTTTGAAAAGAAAAGTCATAATATCCATATTAAATTTTTATTTTCCAATATAATTTGTGTTTAAAAAGATTATGAAAATAAATTTCCAAAAATAGATAAGATAAAAATAAATAAGGACCACATATGTACGGTGGTTTGAAAATAAATTTCCAAAAATAGATAAGATAAAAATAAATAAGGACCACATATGTACGGTGGTTTGAAAATAAATTTCCAAAAATAGATAAGATAAAAATAAATAAGGACCACATATGTACGGTGGTTTGAAAATAAATTTCCAAAAATAGATAAGATTTAAAAAATAAATAAGGACCACATATGTACGGTGGTTAGGCAAATTGAATTCAACTACATATGCTAAATCATGATGGTTATAGTGGTTAGGCAAATAACGGTAATTAGACAAATATATCAAGCAGCTATTAACTATAAAAAATAAAAAATTAACTATAAGTAACATTGAAATCTAATTGAGATATAAGAAATTGTCAAAAATAAATCTACAAATTGAATAAATAACTATAATCTTCTTAGGACAACATAAAAACTATGTACAATATTCATGAAGATATATATATGATAAAATCAGTTCATGGGTACAACTCATGTATGTGGGAGTGTATCCAAACAACGCCTGCTAATTGTACGGGACAACTGGCAATGCAATCCAGAACACAAAAAAACAAAAAAAAAAAAAAAAAATTAAAAAAGAAAAAGAAAAAATTTAAAAGTTCAAACTTTTTGGGAAACAAAATTAAAAAAAAAAAAAATTAAAAAAGAAAAATAAAGTTCAAACTTTTTGGGAAACAAAATTTTCAAGTCTAATTGAGATAAGAACATTTATCAAGTTGTGGCTAGAAGCAACGTCGGAGAATATGAAGAGCTTCCATCCATGTAAACAGATCGGTGGTAAAAGTGATAAAGAGAATCACAAAAAATATAAGAATAAAACTCTTTGAAAATACATATGATAGCAACCTATTTAATTAAAAGAAAATATTTAATTGGAAACAATAGAAACCTTTTAAAAAAAAAAAGTAACATCACTCAAAATGAGATCCGACACTTTCATGGATTGAAAAATATAATGCTCACGTTAACATTTTATGGGTAGAATAGCAACATTAGAAAAATTAAAAATAAAAAACTATTATTATAAAAAAAACTATAAATAAATCCAAAAGAATTTAAAATCTTATTCTCTAGAAACTAATAAAAAAAATATTATTTAAAAATACAATCCAATCACAAATAGAAAATAAATAAATAACTTAAAAATTATAAAAAAACTAAAATACTCAACAAAAAAAGATTATCTACAAAGTAATACAAAAATATATTATTTAAAAATACAATCCAATAAATAAATAACTTAAAAATTATAAAAAAACTAAAATACTCAACAAAAAAAGATTATCTACAAAGTAATACAAAAATATATTATTTAAAAATACAATCCAATCAAAAAATAGGAAAATAAATAATTTAAAAATTGTAAAAAAAGAAAATAAAAAACTCAACAAACAAAGAGCCAATTAGTTAGCTACTTATATCTAAATTAATTTGATTTAAGGTTATTTATAAATCATTGTTAAAGAAAAAGGCATAGAGATAAAATACATGAGAATTGAGATTAAACGGAAGAAGAATATATATAGTCAAATAGTTTTAGATAGATTAAGATTGAAAAGTGTTGGTTATTATCATAAAATATTAATTTTTAAATTTTTACTAGTTGGATTAGGTTTTAAAAACTTATCAATCTCTATATTAAGTGCTAAAAATTAAATTGAAAAATTATTTGAATTGACCAATCAAAATACAAAAAATTAAGGAAAAAAACTTCAAATTTTCTAAAAAAAAGAAAAATAGAATGTTGAACAAAAAAAATGCCTCAAACCTTCTGTTTGTTTTAGCTTTCACATATATATATGGAAGATTTGGTAAATGTTATTCAAAGGGGAAAGCTGCCCTTGCTGTATAACCCTGTAACCCACAATGTTATTCTGATTTGTTGGGCTTTCCATGTATAAAAAAAATAATGGTAAAAAGAAAACTTCAAATATTATTTATTTCTCAAATAAAGAAAACAGGATAATAACTAGGGAGGGCGAAAAAAGAAAATAGAAAAAAATTTTTTTTTTTTTTTTGAGTATTGGTGGAAGGACGATAAACCTAGATTTAATTTCAGATTGCATATGGATTTACCATTAGACTATGTCTTAGTGTGCAAAATAAAACAACAAATAAAGGATAAAGAAGTAATAAAAAATAAATCAGAAAAATTGTTTTGAATATAGTTGGGAATTGAGAAGTATACCTAAAAGCTACATTATTTTTGCAAATATAAATCAATTGCCGCCCAAACAAAAACATCAAAATTCGAGAATAGTCATTACAAACTTTCTTTGCACTCAGTTGTAAATCCATGTGTTTGACATGATCAAACATTTGAATGACAGATCGAAAGTCAGTGTCACTACAGAGGGTTTGAAAATTAAGGTGTGATAATCATGTTCATTGCAAGCCAATAAGAATAAATGTAATCTTAATGCATCAGAAAGCACCCATATAAGTTCAAATTAGTAAGGATTATTAGGGTATATTTGACTTTTTAAAGTGCATTTTCCCCTTTCCATGCCAAATGGACCCCACAGTTTTTCCTACATTCATTCCCCCTTCCCAACCCATTTCTCACTCAGTCCTTTAAATGACTCAAATTCCATTTCAATAAAAATTTATTAATAAATTTATATAAATCTACTAAAAATTTTACAATTTTATTAAAAAATTTTGGTAAATACCCCAAATTGGATGACATGATCTTTTTTCTTTTAATAAAAAGTCTCGAATTCAAACTCTAGATATGGAGTCTTTTCAAATACTTAGAAAAGAGCGCTTTGTTTTGGAAATTTTATAATTTCAAATAAAATCTTCTTCGTATAAGTTCAATAGTTTTATCATGTTTCTTTGGAAATCTCATCCAACATATGTTCCTTGTTAAAGAATATGTTATTTGAAAGATAAATAAATAAAAACTAGGATGAACATACAAAACATCCATGATATAAGTTGAAGGGATAGAATAGCATAAGTTAATTATTTTAACTCCCATATCACAATCTATATATTTGACTACAAGTTAAATACCATATATAATTATTTTTACACCTCAAATGTAAAAACAATGAACAATAGTAAGCAAAGTTGTGCTTCCTTGTACTATAATATGAATAAATATATTTAGGGTAATAAATATTATTATTATTATTATTATTATTATTATATGGAGGCCTAAAGGAGCTAACATCTTGGCCCATGGTTTTTGAAAACAAACCCAAGATGGATGGATAAAAGAAACAAATAAAAATTACTAGAATATTCCGAGCAAAAGGGCAGATAGAAAAATTAAAAATGAAAAATAAAATGTGGCAGCTTAGTAATTAGCCACATTGGACAACTATCCAAAAAAGAAAAAAACAATTCGCTATCAAGGTGTAAGTAACACTATATTTACATTGGTCAATGGTTCTCCTTTTAGACAAGTCAGTGCCTAACTTTGTTTCTTATGCGTCTCTTTCAAAACAAGAAAGTATTGCTTCTATTCTCATTAGAGGAAGAAGGCGGTGGCCTAGTAGGCGGAGCCGCCACCTGTTGGGCGGAAACTCCATCCATCACCAACCCATCTGATGAAACATCCATCCCTGTTGGTCTAGGGTTTCCAAGCCTTTGAAAAAACAAGTCACCATTTCCAGGACTGTTATTCCCTAATGAAAACAAATATGAAGGTTGGTTTTGCTGCTGATATTGAAGATTATGATACCCTGCAGCAGGAACCATAGGATTAACATGAACCTGACGTGGATTCATACCAAAATTAAACGAAGACGTGGTGAGATGAGATCCTGATGAAGAAAAAGGTGCACTAGGTCCTCCAGTAAATTGCTGTACCATAGCCCTGAAATTTGTAGTATCTGTATTGAGTAAGGTTGTTGGGGTTCTTCTAGACGCTCTGGATCGTCTTCGCACCGGCTTCGCAACACGACCTTCCGGACTCAAATGAGCTGCGGTTGGTGAGCCGGAGCCAGAGCTACCTGAACCCAACAGGGTTGGGCTCGTACTTGACGTTATAGTAGTCGTGACAACGGTGGCATCAGAGACTCCGTCGCTGAACATAGTGTGGTTGTGTTGATGATTATAGAACTGGCCCCAATCGCTCGGATTAGACATGTTCTGTCTCATAGCCTATTGCTATGCAGAGCTTAGAGCTTATTAGTAGAAGAGAAGCTTATGCACGCATATTAGGTGAATTGGAAGGGAATTAATTGTGCTGAGGGTTGCGGTATTTATGGTGGCTTTCAACGTGGTCAAAGTAAAGACTATTTGGGGAAATCTCCGCCGTTGAGTTTGCAATCGTAAATAAAATGTCACGTGAGAACTCACGTGATTAGAGGGTTTCTGGAAAGTCTTCAATTGATGGAGGCTGCATGGTTCCTGGAAGCAACATAGGAGGTGGGTTGGGGTGGGGGGCCCAAGGAGCTATCATGATGACGTCATCGTCAAAGTGGCCACGTCGACTTAAGACTTTTTGGTGGTAGGTGATATTAGGCGACTTGGGACATAGGGAGTCCTTAATTATGAATATTTTATTTGCTTTTTTTTTTTTTATATAATTTTAGGACAGGAAACAGCCATACACCTTCTAATTCTTTCAACTGCTTGTTTTAACCGCATGAAGTCATTAAGGACTGTTTTAACTTTTAAAGTCCCGTCCAATTATTTGACCTTGTTACTGGCCGCTGGACCGTATTTAAGGAAAAAAGTGCTTTTTGCAATGGGTTTCGATTTGAGATTTAACTTTTTTCCTCTCTCCCAAAATAATTATTTAAAATTATATATAACAATTAAAAAATAATTAATTTTTAAATTATAACAAATTCAAAACTAATGTGATCAAATTATCTTTTTATCTCAAAATCAATAGTCGTAAAAATAGTTTTTATAACTAATACAAATAAGGATAACATTAAAAAAATATCATTTATTACTCTTTAAAATACTCAAAACACTTAAAACGATTTACATTTTGGGACAAAATAATCACCTAAAAACAATTTATATTTTAGAACAAAGAAAATATATCGGAGTAACTTTGCATGAGAGTACAGATGAATAAACTTGAATTTGTTCGAATTTGGAATAAAAATTAAAATTTTTATACAATTTATTTAATTTGCACTAAAAAGAATAAAAAGTTCATTTTCTAAAAATAAAAATTAAATTTTCCCAAAATAAAGATTTTTTTTAAATCAAATAAAATTAAAATATAATGAAATAGTATATTAAAATCATATATAATTAAATAAAAAGTATAAATATTTTTCAAACCAAATATTCAATATAATCAAATACTTTTATTATCTTATAATTTTTTAAATGAAATTTTTTATTGAATTACACTGTAATTTTTTATAATTGTTGTATTTTTAGACAATTTTTGTCTTTTCCAAGTTTAAAATCTTGAAATAATTTTTATTAATTAAAATATTAAAACTTATTTTTCTTTAACAAAATGAGTTTTTCTTTTCGTGCAAATTTAGGGATAAATTGTTGAAAAAAATGAATTTTTAGACAAATTTTATACTACCTATATTCCATAATACTTATCAAATATGAGAAAATAGTTTGTTCCAAAATACTTGTCACATTTGTGGTTTAAAAAAGTAATAAATATTTTTTTTCAGGTTTACCCTTTGTATATAACCAATAATTATTACTTCAACTTATTGATTTTTTTTAACGAATTAGTATTAAATTAAGGGTAATATAGTTAATATAATTATTACTTCAACTTTATTGAGTTTTTTTTACCCTTTGTATATAACCAATAATTATTACTTCAACTTATTGATTTTTTTTAACGAATTAGTATTAAATTAAGGGTAATATAGTTAATTTACTCAATAATTTATTGTAACTTAGACAAATTTAATAGTTTTATTAAAAAACGTGAAATTCCAAATGTGATAAGCATTATGAAACAGAGATAGTATTGATTTTCAATTCAAATGGCAAATTGAATCTTATTTCAATTATAAATGAGCCTATTACTTGTGAACAACTCGAGATATTTGAAATTCAATTTAAAAAACACTTTTCAAACTCATTCCATAAGTTTAACAAGAGAGTAAAAACTTACTTATTGGAGTTGGTTGAATAAACGGGTGGATCTAATGTTATGGGACCTACAAAATCACTTTCTTACATTTCTTTTAAAAATAAATTTTCAAACATTAAAAATTTTTTCTCACTTTAAATTTGTATTTCATATACCATGAACATAAAGCAAAATGAGTATATTTATTATCGCTGGAGCTTTAATCTATTTCTGAAATTATCTCATTATATAGATATTCTTTTATTTAAAAAAAACGCATTTTTTTTATCAGAATCATGACAATTTTTATAAAATATATTATATCTAACGTAGATACACACTTTATTAGCAATGTGATTTTTATAAAATTATTTCTTTTGAAAAGTAAAAGTTACAAAATTTATAAAAAGCCAAAAATGATTGTGAATTATTAAGTGCTTTGGATTTCTCCCTTCCTAAAAAATTGTTATTTGCTTCCATTTACATTCAGGGTAAATTATTAAACAAAATCCCCAGATTTTAATTATACTCTAAATTCGATTTTCTTCTCTTAATATCTTGAATTTTAACTTTAATCACAATAGCATCCTAATTTCAAATTATTTAATTGCCTTGAAAAAATATTATTTTCAAATTGTACCTAATATTAAAAAAAAAAATACATTCATCTTAAAAATAAAATAGTTTTTTTATTTATATTTATATAATATTAACAATAAGTAATGATTCTCTAAAAATAAAATTATGTCGTAATGAATAAAAACCTATTTTTACAAGAGATCTAACTTTAAGTATAATTTCAATAAACCATAACTAAAATTTGATGCTTAAAAAATGTCAAAACAAAGACCAAAACTAAATTAAATAAAATTAATATCTTAATGTCAAGTTAACTAAATTAGTTGGCTTTGCAAACAAATCCTCTAATCAATAGTTAGACTATAAATCATAATATATTTTTTCATGAAAAATAAATATATTTTTCAATTTGATTGACCCTACCACAGTAGCCATAGCGCTACTTGGTCCGCTTTTAACTTTACTTCAATATCACTCGAGATACTTAGGAAACAAAAAGGGGAATGTGAATTCTTTTAACAAAATAAATTGTTACATTCTTTAATTATCTTTTAACTTAAAATTTTTTTGCCCTTAAATTTCTTTTAATTGACAGAACTTTTACAAATGAGCACTCTAGTATCAAATTTTAATTAAATGAGAGAGATTCAATAATATTTTCTTTTAATTTTATGTTATTTTCAATGACTAGTTTTGAATTTTTTTTTTTCATTTATATAGAAAAATCCATCATAATTTCAAAATAAAATTTGAAATGGATTCTAAAACTCATAAAATGAATAAAAAAGTAGAACAGAAAATTGAACCAGCAATTACACACTTGGGACAAACCCAAACCACAGGCCTAATAGAATCAAACAGTTAGCTAGAATCCATAACAGAAATAGCTATAATTTGTAGAACTATTAGTTGACGTGTACACATGAGATAACAACCACAGAATAGCATAGAACCTTCTACTAGATAGCACATTTTGTATATAAACAGAATACAATAGACCTACAAAGATATGGGAATCTAATATACATCATTTACGATTTTTTCCATTAATGCTTCGCTAAGCTTTCTCTTGAATACCTTTAAAGTTGACTATGGTATCATAGCCTGTACATTTGATAATGTGATCACTGGTTCTCTAGTTCTCCTTCAACCTTTTTGCTTCCGCTAGCTAGCCATTCTTCTCAACCTCTTGTAGAAATAGATCCACATCAAAATGATGATAGAACAATAACAATTAGAAACAGACAGACTGGTGAACTCAGATAACCTTACCTCTAATCTAGTAAGTGTACTTCTCAACGGAAGTAATTACCTATCATGGAGCAGATCAATGTTGATTGCTCTAAGAGCCAAAGATAAACGAAGTGTTATCATGGCCTTTGCCAGAAGCCTAATCTTGGCTTATCATTTTATGATAAGTGGCTAAGAGTTGATATATAGTGGTTTCTTGGATCTTAAACTCAATATCTAAGGATATTGTTGAGGCCTTTCTATATGTTGATAATGCATAAGAATTGTAGGAAGAACTGCCACAGAGATTTGGAGAAAGTAATGGGCCCTTACTGCAAATCAAACAAGAAATCTCAGGTCTAACATAGGGAAACACATCTGTTATGGTATATATTTACCAAATTAAAGAGATATGGGATGAACTAGGCCGCTTAAGGCCATTACCTACTTGTACTTGTGGTGCCTCTAAGGCTGTTTCAGATTTGGGAGATGAAGACAAATTGGTTCAATTTTGATGGGCTTGAACGAGAGCTATGATGATGTGAAGAATCATATCCTACTTATGGAACCATTTCCAAGTGTTAAGCGTGCTTACTATATGGTGTTAAGGGTTGAAAAACAGAAGGAGGTTCATAACATTGTCCTTTGAATCTAATGATCGCACCACAATGATGTATGCACAAAAACCATAAAAAGACCCAAACTAAACCCACAAGAAATTACCAGAAAATTAACAGCGATGTAAGGAATTTCAACGAGAAAAAGAAAGATCGATTCTGTGATTATTGCAAAACTAGAGGTCATACAAAGGACAGCTGCTTTAAGTACATGGATTTCCTAAATGGTGCTATGAATTAAAACAGAAAAATGCAAAAGCAAATGCCATCATGTCACTTCAACTAGCAGAACCACCATTCTCAGAATCACTAACTGCCTATGAAGACCTCAGTGACAATATTACCAAACTTGTACAATAGGAAGTCATGAGGGCAATTAAAGGAAAGGGAGTTCAGGAGGAACAAATCAGTCATGAAACCTTAACTGCAAATACAACAAGATTTGTAGTTACTATAACCAATTCACAACTAAACTGCATGAGAAATACTGATAGAGGGGATTGGATTGTAGACACAAGGGCAATCGATTACATGACTTTCAACATGTATTTTTTCCATACTATACAAAAATTGCATAAACCGAAGCAAGCCAGACTCCTAGATGGTTCCTACAAGATAGTCACAGACACAAGCACAATTATTTTACATGAAAACCCGACATTATATGATATCTTGTACATACCAAGTTTTATATGCAATCTCATTTCAGTTAACACACTAGCCAAAGTTAACAAGATTTCAGTCAAAATACTTCCTAACCATTGCATTTTGCAGGGTTTGCAGAATGATGGTGTTATTGCCATTGGCAAGGTTGAGGGGAGCTATACGGTCTAAATCACAACTCATTTTTTCCACAACCTGTTCACACTACCTCATGACTTTCACATACCTACCATGTTGCAAATAATGATTGTACAAATCACAACAGACATGTAAGTTTGCCATGGCACAATAAACTAGGACATATTGATGGGAGCGGGTATAAAGCGGAAACAACCCTCTTCGAAACCATATGAGGCAAACTAAAAACATTATCGAACAAATCAATAAACTGACCTACTAAAAAAAACATTATACGAACAAATCAATAAACTGACCTCTTTGAAGCGCAGAATCACTCCAACCGGTCTTCCTTTCCAGAGATCTTGGAGTCACCACGATCTTCTGCAGTAATCCCCTAATCCCTAACTATCTCTCTGAGTGGCAGAGAATAGAATAACGTGCGTCTCTCTATTCTTAGGGTTTTCAAATCTTATATTAAAAAAAACTCTCTTCGATAGAAAGATATTTTTTTTTAATATAAAATAAATTAAATAAAAAATTATTTAATTAAAATAATTATCAATTATTTTAAAACTGAATAATTTATCTATTATTTAATACACCCTTAACTTTCCAAATAATTAGGGCACTACAGGGACCTCAGGAATAAAATAAATCAGGCTACTAATTATAATAATAACCTATGTAGACCAACATATTCTTATTATAATTAATCATGAATTATTCCACAATTCCACTAAAAAACTCATGAACTGAAACTCCTTATTTATTTTACATTCCACAACATAATAAAATAATGTTCCCCATGTTAGATGCTGTCATTTAAATAACTTACTGACAATTTATTTAAATCACAATATAACTTTAAGATTGTCGCTCAACTTATTTCATGTGTATTCAATTTATTTCATGTGTCGGATTCAAAATCCACCTGCAGGGTTTACACTATGAAACCTTATAAGCTTACTTAAAGTGCATCATCAATCTCTAAACCGAGACATTGATTCTATCATTAATTAATATTTCACAAACACAAAAAGCTTTGCCCAATTCACCGAGAATATTATTCCAATAATGAAACTCATCCTTTAATGAATCAAAGCATAAGACAATCAATGTTTGCTCATATTAAAATAAATCAAGATTAAGAACAATAAACATTATTTCTAATGTCTTAGAGAATATGTTTAACAGTCATTACTAATCTTTGAATCAATTTGCATCCAAACCTCAGATTCATTGGAATCCGGTATCAGAATTGGTTGTGTATTTCTTTTTTAAGCTATGTTTCCATTATTTAATGATTTCCAATTAAATACAAAGAAATAATCGTCAATAGAAAATCATTCATAGCTATACTATTACATATGCATGGTTAATAGTATATCTCTATCAATTTCCCACTTAGACTCATAACCATGCATCAATAACTTTAACTCCCATTCCTTCTACATGACTGTTAAAAGCCTTTGCTGGTAAGCTTTTTGTAAAAGGATCTGCCAGGTTGTTTTCCGATGCAATCTTTGTCACTACCACATCTCCCCTTTGAACCATGTCTCGTATCAAATGATACTTCCTCTCAATGTGTTTTGCCCTTTTATGGCTCCGTGGCTCCTTTCCGTGGCTCCTTCGAGTTTGCCAAACCTGCCCCACTAATTATCACAATAAAGTGTAATAGGCAAATTGGCAATTGCACTGAAGAAACTACGCCTAGATCCATAAGGAAGTTCCTAAGCCATACAGCTTCCTTTGCAGCTTCAGAAGCTGCCACATATTCAACTTCCATGGTGGAGTCAGCAACACAAGTTTGCTTAATACTCCTCCAACTTATGGCTCCACCTCCCAAGACAAAAGCATTACCAGAGGTTGACTTCCGAGAGTCCTTATCAGTCTGAAAATCCGAATCTGTATACCCAATGGGTACAAGATCGTCAGATTGATAAACTAACCTATAATCCCTAGTCCTTTTCAAGTACTTGATAATATGCTTGACTGCAGTCCAGTGTTCTCGCCCAGGATTAGATTGAAATCTGCTAACCATGCCAACAGCAAAACAGATATCAGGTCTGAGGTTCTGGTACCACAACATTGCATACATAAGCTTCCCTCAGAAGCATATGGAACTTGCCCTTCATGTCTCCTATCTCCTCAGGTGTCTTAGGACATTGGTCCTTAGATAGAGTGATTCCATGTCTGAAGGGAAGAAAACCCTTCTTGGAATCCTGCATGCTGAAACGAGCAAGAATGGTATCAATAAAAAGTGCTTGAGATAAGCCAATCATCCTTTTCTTGCGATCTCGCATAAGCTTAATCCTAAGAATATGAGCAGCCTCTCCCAAATCCTTCATATCAAAACGTTGGGACAGCCAATCTATTCAACATACCTACACAATTCCCTATAAGCAGAATATCATCCACATATAGTACCAGAAAAACAACCTTACTACCATTCCATTTCTTATACACTCAAGACTCATCATGACACTGATCAAAGCCAAAACTTTTAATCACTTGGTCAAAACAAGTATTCCATGACCTAGATGCTAGTTTAAACCCATAAATGGACCTATTCAATTTGCAAAGCAAATTTTCTTGTCCATTGTTTATGAAACCTTCTGGTTGCTTCATATAGATACATTCATCAAGACTTCCATTTAGGAAAGCTGTCTTGACATCCATTTGCCAAATCTCATAATCATCATCCATTTGCCAATCTCATAATCATAATGAGCTGCAATGATAGAAGAGTTCTAATAGACTTTAGCAATGGCTACGCGGCGAAAAAGTTTCCTCATAATCGATCCCTTCTTTCTGAGTAAACCCTTTCGCAACAAGCCCTTGCCTTATAAGTTTGCACTTTACCGTCTATACCTCTTTTTTCTTATAGATTCCACTTGCATCCGATGTTTAACCCCTTCAGGTGGTTCTACAAGTTCCCAAGACTTGATTAGAGTACATGGACTCATCTCATATTCAATAGCTACAGCCACTTATCAGCATCTTTTATTCTTGTAGTGCTTCATCGTAAAGAAGGTTCATATCACTTCTTCCGGATTCTATCAAAAAGCTTCTCCCAAAAGTGTATATCGAAACCGGTGGTCATCTAATTCTCCACACGACGAAGTAATCTAACAGGTTCGCAATCACACCTCATCTTGCTGTGGCTGTAAAGCCGGCAAGTCCATGAACTGGTGGGACTACATCTGGATCAATTTCTGGAAACTACAAGTTCCCAGACTTGATTAGAGTACATGGACTCCATCTCAGATTTCATAGCTACAAGCCACTTATCAGCATCTTTATCTTGTAGTGCTTCATTGTAACAGACAGGTTCAATATTCACTTCTTCAGGGATTCTATCAAAAGCTTCTCCCAAAAGTGTATATCGAACCGGTCGACTAACATTTCTTCCACTACAACTAGGCAATGGAATGTTAGCTCCAACCATTGATGGTTTAGGTTGTTGTTCTAATGGAAAGGTTCTAGTTGATATATTTTCTCCTCTCAATTCATACAAGGCTAATTGACTTTTGGGAATCTGGTTTTTAATATAGTCTTCCTCAAGATAATGTGCATTGGCATTGGTGCTAACAATGACCGTTTTATCTTGAGAACTATAAAATAAACCACCTTTCGTTCCTCTAGGATATCCAATAAAGAAGCATAAGTCTGTTTTTAATTCCAACTTATCTGCTTTCCCTTTCAGCACATGGGCTGGACAACCCCACATCCGAACATGTCTTAGACTTGGCTTTCGCCCACGCCCAGTCCACAGTTCTGTAGGAGTTTTAGGTACTGACTTAGATGGAACCAAATTCAGAATATATGTTGTTGTTTCTATGGCATACCCCCAAAACGAAATGGGCAAATCTGAATAACTCATCATTGATCTAACCATATCCATAAGCGTCCTATTTCTTCTTTCTGCTACACCATTATGTTGTAGCATACCAGGTGTAGACAACTGTGAAGTAATTCCTTATTCTGATAAATAAGTAATGAATTCTCTAGAGAGGTATTCGCCACCACGGTCAGACCGTAACGACTTGATATATTTTCCATGTCGTTTCTCCATTTCTGCCTTGAACTCTTTGAATTTCTCAATTTCTCAAAGCCATTCAGACTTACGGCGCAAACAGGTAAATGTATCCAAAATTAAATCCTTTTTTTTGGAAAGGTTTTTTAAAAAAATCTCATCCCCCTGGTTTGAAAGGTCCCCCCCCCAAAACAAAAAAAATACTCAAAACCACCCCTAGCTTGGACATCTCAATTGGACACACAAATCAGAATGAATTAATTCAAAGTACATCATTAGTTCTATTACCCTTATAGGAAAAAGGCCTCTTAGTCATTTACCTTCTAAAACAAAGAATTCACAGGTTGGTAGTGCCTTCCACTTTCAATGAAACCTCAATGGTCCATCCTTGACCAAACCTAGAAATCCCTATCTAAATTAATATGAACCAAGCCTTAAATGCCACAAATAGGTATGACTAAATTCAATTAGGACGTTTCTTTTCAATGGAAGCAATGAACATAAGTTATTTAACTTCAGAATTACGGAATTTGCAGTTCAGGCAGGTGAAACTTTGAGAATAAAAAGATCATCAATCATTGAGCCAGAACATATCATTTGTTTTCTAAATTTAATAACGACAGAATCATCATAAAATTCATAAAAACAAACCGAATATCCATTCTTACTCAAACTAGAAACTGAAATTAAATTCCTTCTAATTGAAGGTACATATAAAACATCCTTCAAAAATAATGTTCTATTATTCTCAAAATTCAAAGAAACATTTCCTATAGCTAGAATTGCAACTTCTGTGCCATCTCCCAGAAAAAAAAATGCTTACATCTCCTTTATTTAGCTGACGAGTTACCTGAAACTGCTGCAATGAATTGCAGACATGATTAGTGGCTCCAGAATCTACACATCATTGGAGTGTAGTCAACACCGCTAAGCAAGTTTCAACTATCAGCATATAAAACAGAGACATACCTTGCTTCTTCTTGGCTAACCATGTTGGAAATTGTGACTTCCAGTGCCTAGGTTGCTTGCAATGAAAACACTTACCCTTAGGCTTTTTCACAGCAACACTTACACTAGTAGATGCAGCACTTGTTTTAGGCTTAGCCTTGTGAGCATTTTTCTTCTTCTTACCCTTGTTCTGGGCAGAAGAAGAACCTCGCTCACTCCAACATTAAGCACAAAACAGGTTGCAGCTCCTTGCTTAAATGATAGTCTCAGCAGCCACCAAGCTCATTCAGTAAAAAAAAAAAAAAACTTAGAACAGAGTGAAATCCATCTTATTCATGTGTCAAACGAAACTGCTGAAAACTGGCTGGCAAAGTGTTCAAGATCATTTCTATCTGTGTAGCATTGTCAACCTCAGCACCAAGAACCTCCATGTTATTCAGAAGACTCATCATCTTCAAGACATGACTTCAAGACATGAGTTCTAACTGGAGTTCCCTCCTCCATTTTGGAAGTAAGAATCTCCCCCAGTGCGTTTTGCCTTGCTGCACTAGTTTGATCTCTAAACATCTCCTTGAGATTTTCGAGCATGTCAAAAGCTGTGTCCATCTTCTGATGCTGATGTTGCAAAACATTTGACACAGAAGCCAAAATGTAACATTGCGCCATCTCATCAGCTTTAACCCATTTCTGGTAAGCTCTGGTGACCTCCTCAGAGGCACCCTCACCGAGTTTTTCAGGACAAACTTCAGTAAGCACAAACTGATACTCCTCAGCAGTAAGCAAAATGTCCAAATTCCTCTTCCAGTCAACATAGTTTGGACCCTCAAGTTTATTTTGGGTTAAGATGTTTGCAAGGGGACTGAATGATGCCATTTCTATATCATGCATTAAACAAAATTAGCATATCAATAATAAACATTGAATAAAAAATCAAAATGCAAAATATACAACATTGATATCACAATTAAAAAAAAAATACACATTCACAACATTCATGACATTCATGAATAGCAACCTCGATGGGAGAATTCAACCAATCACATGTTTTGCATATTATAATTAGATAAGACCGGCACATACTACTCGATGGGAGATAATATGCCTCTTAAATTAACATATTAATGTGTGAGAAAATATTACATCTGATTCATGTCACTAATTAATTTACAGAGTTAAATCAATACAGACAAATTAGACTAGTTCAGTAATTATATTAAAACATGACATCTTCCGATGGGGAAGAAATGCAAATAATTACAACTAGAAAATAAAAAAATTTTCGAAATCATTTTCAGGAAAGAAAATGCTTTGCAAAGATGGAGGATTTCCAAAGCTTGAAGTCCTCAAGCTGTGGGAGCTGGAGCTATTAGAGGAATGGAATATGGAAAAAGGAGCAATGCCTAGTCTGAAACACCTAGAGATTAGACACTGCATAAATTTGAAGATGCTTCCTGATGCACTGCGATGCATTGACACCCTCCGAGAAGTAGAACTAACAAAACTGCCAATGTTATCATCAAACTTGTTTGGACCATTTTGCATAAAACAGAAACTATTGGGCCAAAATTGCGAAACTATTGGGCCAAAATTGCAAAAACCAGAAATAGTCTAGGCAATTTTAATAAAACCAGAAACAATCAGAGTCACTTTATAATTTAAATAACTCCAGGGGACCAAAACGGAATAACTGATACTTTCTGGATCAAAATATAAAAAATTAAAGTCCAGGGGTTAACATATAATAAAGTCTAGGCAATTTTAATAAAACCAAAAACAATCAGGGTCACTTTATAATTTAAATAACTCCAGGGGGCCAAAACGGAATAACTGATACTTTCTGGGTCAAAATTAAAAACTAAAAGATCAGGGGTCAAAAATATAAAATTTAAAAAATTGAGGGACCAGACGGGAATTGTTTTTCAAACAGCAGCTTCTTCTTCACGAAGAAGCCCTAGCCGCCGCTGCCCCTTTTTTTTTCCCTTCAACCTCCATTTTTTATTTTTTATTTTTTTATATTAATGCCCATTAAAAACCACTGTTTCAAAAACAAAAGTTGTATCAGGTACTGCACTTTTGTGCTGCTGTCGTTCAAAAACTCTTGAAGCTCTTGTAACCATGTACCAATCAAACAATCAAAACAATCAAAACAAGATTATTAAGATAACACGATTGAACATGACAAAAATAGCCACCATCATACCGTTTCCGTATGGTTCTGAATACCCAATTGGATGGAACGCGGGTATAAAGCGGAAACAACCCTCTTTCGAAACCATGAGGCAAACTATAAAACATTACTCGAACAAAATCAATAAACTGACCTCTTGAAGCGCAAGAAATCCGCTCACCGGTCTTCCTTTCCTAGAGATCTTGGGAGTCCCCACATCTTCTCCTGCAGTAATCCCTAAATTATCTTCTCTTTTTGGTAAACTTCTCTGAGTGGCAGAGAAATAGAAAATAGCGTTGCGGTCTCTCTTTTCCTTAGGGTTTTTCAAAAATCTTATATTAAGAAACAACTCTCTTCGATAGGAAGAATTTTTTTTTAATATAAAAATAAATTAAATAAACAATTATTTAACATTAAAAATAATTATCAATTTTTTAAAAACTAAATAATTTATCTATTATTTAATACCCTTAACTTTCCAAATAATTAGGGGCACTAAGGACGCAGGAAATAAAATAAAATCAGGCTAACCTAATTATAGATAAGAACCTGATGTAGACCAACACTATTCTTATTATAATTAATCATGAATTATTCCACCTAAAAACTCATGACTGAACTCCTTATTTATTTTACAATTCCACAACATAATCAAAATTGTTCCCCCACGGTTAAGAAATTAACGATGCTGGTTTGTGAACCCCTTCCCCCAAATGTCATAAGGCATCGTGATGCAGTATGATGAACGAGAAGAAATGCACGTGAGTGTGTGAGTCCGCCACCGTTGTTTTAAATTATTTTAGGGTAAACTAGGAAAACCCCTGAATGACTTCAATTTTAATTAACCTAGTTACGTAGATTAATCATCCCAATGTGTAAAGGCAATGGTAGCCAAAACCCGAGATGGATCTCGAGACTATGTCATGCTGATAAAACCTAACCGTGAATGAATGTTTTTGGCAAGGTGAAATGATGGATTTAAATGAAATGTTTTGAGTGATTTTGACTTGCCAACCCGGGGTGAAAAATCCCGAACGTGCCTAACGTACTTCCCGTTTGAATGGAAGAATCACAAAGTCAACGTAGTTTCGATAGGCCTCCGGGCTTTGAAGGTGTATGCTTAATGCATGAGTGTGTATGCTTTGTGCATGAGTGTGTATGCTTTGTGCATGAGTGCGTATGCTTTGTGCATGAGTGCGTATGCTTTGTGCATAAGTGTGTATGCTTTGTGCATAAGTGCGTATGCTTTGTGCATTTTGTTTAGGTATTCTGCCAAAGATTGATTGATTTTTAGGCATGTTGCCAAAAATGTTGATTTTAATGGCTTTTAGCCAAAATGATTTTTGATTTAGGCAATTGTTGCCAAAAATGTTGATTTTAGGCGATTTTCGCCAAAATGGTTGATTTTAAGGCCTTTGGCCAAAATGAGTTGATTTTAGGCCAACTTATTTAACCAAAATGTTCGATTTAAGCGATTTTGTCGCTAAAATGGTTGATTTTAGGCCTTTTGGCACGAATGTTCATTTTAAAGGCAATTTTGCCAAAAAAATGTCGATTTTAACGGCTTTGGGCCGAACATGGTTGATTTTTAAAAAAAGGCATTTTTGCCAAAAACTGTCGATTTTAACGGCTTTGAGCCGAAAAATAGTTGATTTAAAGGCATTTTGCCAAAAATGTCCGACTTTTTTAAGCGATTTTTGTCGCCTAAAATGAATTGATTTTAGGCCTTTGGCCAAAAGGTGTTGTTTTAGGCAATTAGTTTGCCAAAATGTGCGACTTTAGGCGATTGTCGCCAAAATGGTTTGATTTAAGGCTTTGGGCCAAAATGGTTCATTCTACGACTTTTAGTCGAAAAAAGATTGATTTTAAGGCGTTTAGCCAAAAAATGGTTGGTTTTTAACCGACTTTTAAGCCGAAAAAGGTTGATTTTGTAGGTGCATTTTGCAAATGGTTTCGGTTTTATTACGATTTTTAGCGCGAAAAACAGTTGAATTTGTAGGCATTTTGCCAGAAAAATGTTGATTTACGGCTTTAGTCACAAAATTTTGATTAAATTTGGACTTAAGCCGATTTGTTCGAAAATAAAAGGCAAGTTGAATCCGTAGTTATTAATTAACTAGCTATTTTAGCCAATAATATT
Source organism: Jatropha curcas (assembly GCF_014843425.1). The sequence goes on from NW_023590759.1 coordinate 244,535, forward strand.
GTCGGATTTAAGCTTAACTGCCACGATTATTAATTAATCGGGCGTTAAGCTTAATCAAATTAATTAAGGCAGTTTATTTACCAAAAATAATGATGACGTGGATGCATTTATGCAATTGTAGAATTATTAAGAGTAGGAGAGAAATATGCATGAAATGCTAAAATTAAATAGGCAGAGTTTTGTTTACATACCTGGTTTAATCGACGACCGCTTCTTAACTCCAGATTAAGCTCCTTGTTTAGGTATATTAATTAATTTTTAATTTTATTTAATTTTAGTGGTCAAATATCACAATAAAAATGCAAAAAACTAAATTAAAATGCAAAAAGCGGTAAAGAAAACGCAAGGAGCGTGAGAGGGAGAAGGATTCGTCTATCAAAACAGACAAGGCGCACCAAAATCTCTTGATTATTTGCTTATAAATAGCTTGAAAAAATTCATTTTCATTCATTCTAAACTTTCTAACCTAAGGAACTCTCTCAAAATCTCTCAACTTCTAAAGCTCCAAAATTCTTCTCTTTTTTTTTTTTCATGGCTTCCCCTGATCTGAGCGGTGAGGAGTACCTAGGGTCTCTGGGGATCTCGCTTGACGAGGTCAACCTTACGGCGGACGCTGACACTCACGCCTCCGTAACAGGCATCTTCTTTCCGGTGGAAACTTCCAGAATAGCCTCCGGTCCGCCGGACTGTTTGCAGTCCGGGAAAAACAGGCTTTCTGAGCCTCAAAAATTTGGGTATTCACGCAGCTGTCATAGATGCTGTCATTTAAATAACTTACTGACAATTTATTTAAATCACAATATAACTTTAAGATTGTCGCTCAACTTATTTCATGTGTATTCAATATCCACCTATAGGATTTACACTATGAAACCTTATAAACTTACTTAAAGTGCATCATCAATCTCTAAACCGAGACATGGATTCTATCATTAATTAATATTTCACAAACACAATATATCTTTGCCCAATTCACCGAGAACATTATTCCAATAATGAAACTCACCCTTTAATGAATCAAAGCACAAGACAATCAATGTTTGCTCATATTAAAATAAATCAAGATTAAGAACGATAAACATTATTTCTAATGTCCTAGAGAATATGTTTAACAGTCATTACTAACAGTCAGTACTAAACCATCCATTCTCTCACTTGGTCCAATTAAAAATAATACAAAAATGTACTAATCACAATTATTGTTCAATCATGCTAATAACATTTATTTAATGACAAACACAATTATTGTTCATATGCTAATAACATTTATTTAATGCAAACTTCCAATTAAATACAAAGAAATAATTGTCAATAGAAAATCATTCATAGCTATACTATTACATATGCATGGTTAATAGTATATTTCTATCACATATCTCATATTTAAGGCTTAAATATGTTTTCCAATTGTCCAAATTAAACACGGGTTCTTATAATTGCTTTATTTGTCCATTGTCCAAATAACAAAGATTACCCTTCCCACCTAGCACTAGTCATACAATCAATAGGATAATTTTAGTAGTATATGTCCTTTTCAACTAATTCACATGGATGTGTGGGGACCATATTCTATCACATCAATAACAGGTGCAAAGTATTTGGTGAATATTGTGGATAATTTTAGTAGATACACTAGGATATACATTATCACAAATAAATTTCTAGTGCATAGTGTAGTGCAATGTTTTCTCAATCTTATAGAAAACCAATTTCAGCAAACCATAAAGAAAATTAGGACAGACAATAGGATATAGTTTCTCAATTCTGAAATGAAAGAATTATTCACAATCAAAGGTATCCTACATCCACTAACCTGCCCTTACCCCAGCGAAATGGCAAAGTAGAAAGAAAGCACAAAATACTATTACAAAATAGTAGAGCCATTATGCATCAATTTATGTTTCCTAAGAACCTTTGGTCAGAATCTCTACTTACAGCCACCCATATCATGAATAGAGTGCCCGCAGAAGTGTTAAAATAGAAGTCACCATATGAGGTTTTATATAAAAAAAATCCTAGTTATCAACTATTTCAGGGTTATAGGTTGTTTTTTTTGCATCTGATGTTAGATGCCAGAAATCTAAGTTTGAGGCTAGAGCAATATCCTGTGTGTTACTAGGATATGCCCCACAAAAAGGCCTACAGTTTATATAACCTCAACACCGAACAAATTTTTCACTCTAAGGACACAGTTTTAGGAGTCTATATTCCCTTTTCAAAGCACTAACCCAACCACAGTAACCCATTTCTCATTACCTATTTATATAGAAGATTCAACTACTATTTTACCTACCAGCTTCATACCCCAAACTACACAAACAGAACAAGTACACACAGATACTGACATCCCCATACCAAACCCATTCAACCAACATACACCATTAAATACTATTTTCTACACAAATAATCACATACAAACACTTCCCAGTTCATCAGATATCATCACACAATAATATACATAGCCTACTTAGCAGAAAACATACCTGATCATCATCCCATATCACCATCACCTTTACCTTTACAAAACTCAAACCCACCTCTTTTGTGGAGAAGTTCCAGACCTATTGTCAAACCCACTTGGCTCAATGACTTTGTAGCCTCAGCAACCTGAAACGATAATACATCATCACGTGAAAGTCCAAACAAAACCATTTAAAAAAATTTATTATCATATTATTCATATTCTGCATGTTATCTTACATTTCAACGTACCATGTCACAATGTCATGAACCTACATCATATCATCATGCAAAGACAGATGTAAATTGGTTAAATGCAATGCATAATGAGCTTGATACACTTGAGCCAAATGACATTTGGGAATTAACTCAATTGCCCAAGACAAAGAAACCTGTAGGTTGTAAGTGGGTCTATAGGATAAAATTCAAATCTAATGGGACTGCTGATAGGTATAAGGCTAGGTTAGTAGCCAAGGGTTTTAATCAAATCCTAGTAGCAATTCAAGTAGGGACTGTGGGAATCCCAACCCATTCTCGAAAACCGTTCCGAATTTATCGCTATGAGAAAAACTCGATATTAATTTAATAGTCTCGTCCAGAAATTAATTATGAGACGAAATTGGTTCTTTGATTAAAACTGACCCGTACTGACCTAAGTTCCATTCTATCCCATCGCATCCCAAAAATTAGATATTCTCGTTCTATTTTTTCTTTAAAATTCTAATTTTTTTCATAAATTTCAAATTATATCCATGAAAATCATTTCATCTTTTTATTTTTAATTTTTTTAAGATACCAATTACTTGCAAGGTAATAATATTCAACTTTTTTATTTTTAATTTTTTTAAGGTATACTCGAATTACTTGCAAGGTAAATAATAATGACTATATATATACTATTATATATATATATATATATATATATATATACATTGTTCTAAATAAAAATGAACCATTTAATTAAACATATTTTTCAACATAGGTTTTCCTCTATTATTCTACAATTTATGTTAACTAAATCTTTTTGGATAAATTTTTTCTATTAAAAAATAGAAATACTAATTAATACAAGAGAAAATATTAACTTTAATTAGTCTAATTATTGAATATTGGTTTTGCTTATTGTTATTATTATTTATTTTTCAGATGATATTCATGATTAAATTAAGTAAGAATCAAATTTAAATCAGCTTAAAGAGAACAAAAAAAAAAATGATGAGTTAAAATTCATAGAATATATGTAATATTAAACTGTATATAGTTTTGAATTATTTTGTTTTATTATATTTAATGCTCTTATTAACTAAAACGTAACTCCTTAAAAATCTTATATTATAACTGTCTCGACCCGTTTCTGTGGGCTGGACCAGCACTAGGATCTGGGAGGGCTTAAGGCCTCCAAGACCTGTAGTAAGCCTTTATTAGTACTATCTCAATATAAATTTCAAACATTCAGCCCATATTACTAGGAAAAATAAACCTCAAGATTTTATTATACCTCGGCCCAAATTTATCATCTTTAACATTCCATAGTTCGAGCCCAATTTACAGTACATCACATTTCTAATATGGGCTCACAGAATTATTTCATCTATGTTAATACATGACTAAATGTAAGTAAATTCTACAATTGCGAAGTCACTAATTGTTTGATATACATACCTTCTTATACATATAGTTATATAGCAAAATAATTATGGAACTAGGAAAATTTCTTTATAGCCCTGTGGCGAAGAAACATAGCTTAAAAACTGAATTAAAGACAAACTTACTTCCTGAAAAATTAAACAAGACATGTGAGTTTTCTAATGAGTAATAATTTATTGCACAACACACGCATTCACACAAATGTGTAAACATATAAATCTAGTCATACGACTAGCTATATGCTCACGCAACCAGTCATAAAAATTTCATATTACCAGCACTCACAATTATTAACATCTTCACATAATCACCTCACATGGAAATTGGTCTGTGGTCACCTAAACCCCCAGTGAGCTGTCCTCCCACATGGCTTACCCTCTCATAATGTGTGCACCAGGGAGTCGATCCCCCATACATGGCCGACTGGTCTAATCCTCACTTGACCAGCCTTCTCATTTTTTTTCCATTCCAATAGGAGGCCACCCTGTGGTTTATCCTTATTATCCATATCATATCATCAGCTGCACACGGGGGCGCCGATCTCCCATTCGGCCAACGATCTCGTAGACCGCCCTCACAAACCCATGGTGACCCACTTCATTCCAACTCTAAACAAACATGGCAGAACATCGTAATGCAATGCACAATTAGACATCCATACTCAAATGCAAATAAATAAAAAAATAGTATTAATAATAAACAACAATGATAAAATAAATAATATAGCCAATTTAACAAATGCATGATAACATTTAGCCCACTGTGAATGCTATGAATGCCCCAAAGATGCAGGCGGTATGCTTTAACAAATGCATGATAACATTTAGCTGTGAATGCATGAATGCAAAGATGCAGGCGGATGATGCAAGTTATCTAACACTACTCACAGTTCTTTATTGTCCATTAAAGGACTATCTTTATTACTGCCTGCTCTCAGCTTTCGTTTTGACGTTTTGAAACTTCACAAGCATCTAAAAGGGAAATTCTAAGTAAGAATTCTAATTCAAGAAATTAAATCCTTATTCGCTAAATAATTAAAGTCGGTATTTAATTTATTAAACTATATAATTTTGGTACTCTTGTTTATTTGTTTATTTTGTCTATATCTTTCATATAAGTGTCGTTAGTAATTTAATGTTCCATATTATTTCTCAAAAATTTGAAGTGTTCTCAAATCGAAAGTTTCGATAATATATTTTGGGTTTGGCCCAACTCGCAGACTTGGACTCGATTTGAGACTTTATTTATATTTGCAGCCCACACGGTCAAAATTTCCAATTTTTGATTTAATAAAAATTCTAGAATTTCGAAAATAAAAATTCGGGATATTTCAATAACTTTAGTAGTAGATCATGAATGATGAAAATTAATTATTTGATTTATTTTTTTTTAACTCAAACATATATAAATGAATTTTGTGTAATGTATAATATAATAATTTTATCTTCTTTTAATGAAAAAATAATTTAGTAAGACCACGGAAAATCTTGATTGATTCCCAACACGACCTATCCTGTCTTGTCCCACAAATCTAAATTCTCGCCCCGTCCTGTTCCAAAAATTGGGACGGAATGGTAAGGGACTACGTACCTATTGGAACGAGATTGGGATGCCATTTTTTTATGTCCTGATATTTTGAGATGGGAGTGGAAATTATGTAATTCTCATCCCAATCCGGAGTTCAAGCATGACTTTGCAAAGGACAGTAGTAGATTGTTCTTATTTTGGCACTTTAATTTCTGATCGTCAAACTCTTGCAAATGAGTTTTTAGCTTTATCTTTAGCTTTGTTAAAAAATCAGCGAACCAAGTTGCACATTCTTTAGCTAGAACATTTGGTTCTTTGTCTAGTTTTATGGAATGGACTTCTCACCCTCCATCTTTGATTTCTGATATAATACTATTTGATCTTAATAATATATAAGGCATTGCAATTTTTCAAAAAAATCTTGAAATTTATTATTATGATAATTGATAGCGTTAATTTCTATAGTATTTTTATTGTAATTCTTCATTAAGATTTATAGTGTTTTTAATTATCTAAACTTATATTTACGTAATATTGTTATGTTTTTACCTAAAAGCTTCCTGAAACACAACTCACTTGATTTTTGAGGAAAATTGTAGGGTTTTGCACAAAAAAGGACAAAAATGAGGTATAAACACAACTCACTTGATTTTTGAGGAAAATTGTAGGGTTTTGCACAAAAAAGGACAAAAATGAGGTATAATGTTAATCAGCACGCTCAAGGGCGTGCTAATCAGCACGCCCGTGCCAATTTCAAAGCAAGACAGGCAGAGGAAGGACGCACACACGCCCCAGCCCATGCTGAGCCGCACGCCCGTGCCCGCGCTAGAGATGAAATTTTGGCCCGTGCCGATGAAGCACGCTCGTGCCATAATTGCCCCAGACTTCCAGAGGCGTGCACGCCCCATCCCGTGCCAAGGCGCACGCCCGTGCGCACACTAAGGGAAAAGACTTAGGCCGTGCAGCTGAAGCACGCCCGTGCTACATATGCTCCAGACCTCCAGGGCCTGGCACGCCCCTGACCGTGCTAATTAGCACGCCTGTGCCAAGCAAGAAACCCAAAAATTAGTCAAAAGCTGCCAACCAACTTCCACCAATTTATGGAGCTAATCTTGGACAACCTTCCCCACATGCAAACCAAGATATGGAGCTGTAATACTTGGCACAACTTTCCCCACATGCAAACCAAGATCTACTCTATGCACGAATGGGCTATCAATGATTAAAGAAAATGGAGAGCCTAAAAGAGCAGTTTACAACCTAACAAAAGAAGACTTTGATCATTAAACCATAGTGCCGAATCCTTATCTAAAGAAATGTTCTATTATTAAAGAAGAGCTTAGAGTTTCATCTCAAGGCATCCATCCCATCCCACACATTGCAAACTAACACTCCACTCTGCATTCTATTTCTCTCTACTCATTTTTATAGCTCTGTATATAGCTTTCTCTTTTAGCAAGCTATAAGGCATTCAAAGAGCCTTGTCTGCCAAATGTTTCAAGGAAGGCTATCCAAGCAACCTATCACAGCCGTTCTTATTTCTAAAACTCTTAATCTTGTTTTATCGTCTGTTCATCTATCTTTAGTGATTATGGTAATATTTATCAAGCTAGTTGTGAGTTTTATTTAAGTACTAATGTGAACTAAACTTCTTTAATACTAGCGCGGGTTTGATGTAGCCCTTAATTCTCTTTTCCAATTTTATGCCAATTAGATATTATTTTTCCTTATTCCAAAGTTATGATTTATTAAGTGAACGTTAATGCTTTCCAGGCAGAATTTTCCCCTAGATTGATTTATTTCAATTATCACCTATCGGAAGAAGGATATTTGCGATATTGAAAAGAGCTTAATAAAACACATGAGAATAATTAACTGATGCGGCAAGCTATATGGTTTTGCACTCATGCGTGGGGTTTTTATGATTTATCAACTTTAAATTGTAAAATTCATAACAACAACTAAATTACACTAACTTAATGATTAATGTCATATTTGATTGCGCCCTATATTGGCAAGATAGGCTAATTAAAAAATGGAATTAAAATAGCTAGGGATAGCCAATACATCGCCGAAGACCTTGTTAGTAAAATTCAGCAGTTGCCTTTCCCTACTTGATTAATTAAATTGATTAATGATACTAATTAAATAAAATTGGATATAGAATTATGTGAAATCAAAACCCCTAGTAGGTTTCCATGTCCTTGATTTCTTTTCATCAACTTTTGTTTTACTTAGACTCTTGTTTCATTATTACATTTATAAAACAATTCTCTACAATTATCGGCTTTAAATAATTAACAAGAATAAGCATAATTTTCATACTCTGGAGATAACATAATTTTGATACTTGGATTACAATCCTCGTGGGAACAATATCTTACTCATCATATATTACTTGTAGCGATTCGTACACTTGCGAAATAAGTTGTCAAGTTTTTGGCGTCGTTGCCGGGGATTGGCAAAACCAATATCAATACGAATTATCTTGTTATTAATTTAAACATTTATTTATTCATCAGTCTTTATTCACTCAATTTTTCTATAGAACGTCTCAGGTTTTATGCAAAGAAGATCAGGAAGAACAGAACCTCTGATCTTTGATCCAGAAATTGAGAAAACCTGCAGAAGAAACAACGCAGCAAGGGAAGGAGAGGCCACAAGAAAAATCAGATCTGAGCCCGATAACAAGTAATTCAGAACAGACGGAATTAATCCACAACTACCGAAACATTACCTGCTTGGCTCAAATCCTTCAGATCAGAACAAACAACAAAATATTCAGTTCATCATGTGCAAGAATGTAAACCACACCTTCTCTTTAATGGATGCTTACCTCTAGCGTATTACTTTCGCACCAAGAGTGGAAGTCTAATAAACTTGTGAATATCGAAACCAGCCAGATTATTCAATTAGCTTTCCACTTGCTATTTGCACATAACTGGGGGGTCTTGCCTAGCTGAAGCATCCTAATGCCCGTCAGTACATCGACGTAAGAATTTCCTGGAAATTTTATTGATGACTTGTTAGAAACAACATGCGTGTTTCTGACGATGCCCATTAGTATAAGGACTTTTCCTTATCAGCTCTAGAATGCGCACAAAGCGTGACGATCCATGGTCTACGAATCGTCGTCTCTGCTGGAAGTTTTACAAGCTAGCGAAGAGATGAGCCCAAAAATGTATTTCGCGCTAAATTCTTCGCATTGGTGCTAAGTACAACCAAGATTTGAGGAATAAATGCAATCTATGACTTGTTCAGAATCCCATGATCAAGAAAGCCTAGTATGCAAGCTTGGAAAGATTCTAAAGATTGTTAAGAGAGAAAGTCTCACCATAGTTTTGCCCCAAAATCGGTTCAGCAAGTCCAGAACTTTCTATAATTCTTTGTCACGCGCATAATATCGAAGGGATTACGTTTGGATGCCCCCAACTGGCATGAGCGATCTTGTCGGAGAAGAAAAGAAAGAAGTCTGATGATGGCCCCAAACGATTAATAGAAAGTAAAATTGCGCAAGCCAGTATAGCGCTATATCAAAAGCAGTTCTGAAAGGAAGAAAAAACTGCTGGATCTATGACAATTTGATGCCATCAACAGCAGCTAAAATGCAAAGGTATTGATCAGAGCATTTGGTAAGCAAAGGTTAGGACTGTACCTAACCAATCTTAAAGATCTGTGAATCCCTCATACGAAACGTTGTGTACAGATTGTAGCATGACAATTGGATAACCACAGTGGAAGTTGGAGCAATTGCCATGCTGATGATCGCAAACTTGTGACAGATGTAATGAACCACATGGAATTGGAGAATGCATGCTAGATTCTGCAAATCCACAAACTTTGGAGCAAGTAAACTATGTAATGAACCAACAGAGGAGGAATTACCCATATTCGAATCCTTACGATAACAGGTTGAAAAATCATCTGAATCTTTCATATGGTAATTCTAACAACACTTTAAATGCACCACCAGGTTTCTTACCTCCTGAGAAAAAGTCTCATGATGATCTCCTTACTGCCCTTTCGAAATCGCACATGGATTGCATGAATGAAACAAGAGAACACAACAAAATCCAACAAGTTGCGTTAAGAAATATGGAGATCCAAATGGGACAGTTTGCAAACATGATGGCAGCTAGACCTCAAGGTACGTTACCTAGTAACACTGAGAAAAATCCTAAAGAACAGGTATAAAGAAAAGGTACAAGCCATAACCTTGAGGAGTGTAAAGAATTGGAGGACAAGCCCAGAAAGGAGAAGGAGAAAGAAAGAAGAGAGAAAGGCACCTATCAATTGATTCTAGGTGGGAGAAGGAAGAAGGAAACCTTATGTTCCACCCGTTCCATTTCCACAAAGGTTGAAAAAGACGCAGGATGACCAAAGCTTCATGAAATTTCTTTTCTTGGACGTCTTCAAAAGCTTCAAATAAACATCCCTTTTGGCTGAAGAATCTTGCTCAAATGCCCAGCTATGCAAGTTCTTAAAAGAATCTTGAGAAGAAAGAAAGATTGTTTGATCAAGGCATGGTAACTGACTGAGAAATGTAGTGCAATCTTCAACAATAAATTGCCACTTACAACTAAAGATCCAGGGATTTTTCTATTCCTTTGTAATATGGCAATTTAAATTTTGAAAAGGCTTTAAGCTGACCTAGGAGCTAGCATAAATCTAATGTCTTATGAAGTATTGTTAAAATTGCTAGGTATGGAAGAAAACTCAAGCCAACGAGGAATGGGTCCTCTAACAATTGTCCGACCGATTGATCAAATCCCCAAGGGACATTGTAGAGGAACGTACTTAGTCAAGGTAGGAAAATTCCATTTTTCCATTGATTTTTGTATCCTTGACATTGAATGAAGGAAGAGAAGGATCATTGATCCCTTGGAAGACCTTTTCTGCAACTGCAAGAAGCCTATTGATGTACACTGATGGGAAACTGACAATTGAGAAGTAGGTCAAGAAGAAGTTGTTTTTGATGTGGTTAAAACATTTTTGGTAAAACTTCCCTCTGGACTGCGATGAATTGCTTTAGAATAGATTGTAATTGATAAAGTGTAGAGAACACTTTACATAGCGTTAGATAATAATGAAAATAATACAGAAGAAAAGAAAAGAAGGTACACCCACCCAAAACAAGAACTGAAGCAGCTTCCTCCTCATTTGAAGCATGCATTTCTAGGTAAGAACAAACTCCTTTCCTGTTATATTCCTCTCACTTAACGCTTGATCAAGAAGGAAGGGTTGTTGCAAATTCTTTCGAAAAAGACAAGAAACAATAGGGTGGTTAATTTCTGATTCTAACAGGGATAAGCCCAAGTGTATGCATGCATAAGATCCTGATGGAAGAAGACTACAACCTTCAAATCGAGCATCAAAGACGATTGAATCCAAACATGAAAAGGAAGTAGTGAAGCTGAAATCATAAAACTTATGGATGCTGGCATTATCTATCCAATCTCCGATAGTAAGTGTGGATAAGTCCTGTTCCAGTTGTGCAAAGAAGGGAGGTATTGACTTGTTATCCTCTAAAATGAAAACTTTAAACAATAACAATGAATTAATTCCCACTAGAACAGTCACAGGTTGGCGTGTGTGCATAGATTACAGAAAATTGAACAAAGCAACACGTAAAGACCACTTTCTCCTACCATTTATTGATCAAATGCTTGAAAGACTTGCAGGATATCCTTTCTATTGTTTCTTGGATGGCTATTCAGGATACTTTCAAATACCTATTGCTCCTGAAGATCAAGAGAAAACTACTTTCACTTGTCCTTATGGTACCTTTGCCTATAGGAGAATGCCTTTTGCACTATGCAATGCTCCTGCAACCTTCGAAAGATGCATGATGTCCATATTTTCTGATATAGTTGAGAAATCTATTGAGATATTTATGGATGGATTCTCTGTATTTGGTTCTTCTTTCGATGCATGTCTTCATAATTTATCTAATTTATCTTTAGTAATGCAACGATGTGAAGACACTAACCTTGTTTTAAATTGGGAAAAATGTCACTTTATGGTTAGTGAAGGTATTGTCTTAGGGCGTAAGATCTCTCAAGAGGGAATTGAAGTAGACAAAACCAAAATCGAGGTAATTGAAAAACTTCCTCCTCCTAACTCAGTAAAAGGGATAAGGAGTTTTCTTGGTCATGCAAGGTTCTACGGAAGGTTCATCAAAGACTTCTCAAAAATCACAAAACCTCTTTGTAATTTATTAGTTAAAGATGTTCCTTTTAATTTTGACAAAAAGTGTTTAGATGCTTTTAACAGGTTAAAGAGGGAGTTGATGTCAGCACCTATCATCACTACACCAGATTGGACTCTTCCGTTTGAACTAATGTGTGATGCTAGTGATCATGCTGTTGGAGCCATTCTTGGGCAAAGAAAGGAAAAGAAGTTGTGGGCAAAGAAAGGAAGAAGTTGCAAATGTTATCTATTATGCTAGTCGCACATTGAATGATGCACAATTGAATTATGCAACTACTGAAAATAAAGAATTGTTAAGCTATTGTTTTTTGCTTTGACAAAATTCAGAGCCTATTAATTGGAGCAAAAACAACAGTTTACAAGATATCAACTCACGCCTATCAAATATTTGCTAGAAAAGAAAGGTGCTAAACCGAGACTAACATTCGTTGGGTTTCTCTTATTGGCAGGAATTGATCTGAAAAATGCGCGACAAAAAAGGGAACCAAGAATCTAGTAGCTGACCCCCCCAGGTTAGAATTGGGGGAAGAGGATACAACCAAGCTACAAATCAATGAAAGCTTTCCCCATGAGCAACTTTTGCTAATGGCAAATACTCAAGCCCCCTGGTATACTGATATAGTTAACTATCTTGTTTGCAAAATCACTCCTCCCAATTTCTCTTATCAACAAAAGAAAAAATTTTTCCATGATATCAAATACTACTATTGGGAGGAGCCATTTTTGTTTAAATATTGTAGTGATCAGCTATTCCGGCAGTGTATACCGGAAAGTGAAATAGAAAGTGTCCTTAAATTCTGCTATTCAATAGAATGTGGAGGGCATTTTGGAGGAGGGCATTTTGGATGCAAATAAGACAGCAGCGCGTGTAATTGGAAAGCGTTTGGTATTGGCTATCTATTTAAAAGACGCTATTTAAAGACGCTTTTAACTATGTTCGTCTTTGTGATCGTTGTCAGAGGTTAGGTAACATTTCCAAGAGACATGAGATGCCTTTGAATAGCATTCTTGAAGTTGATATCTTTGATGTTTGGGGTCTGGACTTCATGGGACCTTTTCCATCATCATACTCAAACCAACACATCTTAGTAGCGGTGGACTATGTGTCAAAATGGGCCGAAGCTGTCGCCCTTCCCAATAATGATGCCAAAATTGTGCTAAACTTCATCAAGAAATATATCTTCACATGACATGGTACTCCGAGAGCGATAATCACATATGGAGGTAAGCACTTCTGCAACAAATACCTTGATTCCCTACTTTCTAGATATGGTGTTACTCACCGTGTAGGTATGGTGTTACTCACCGTGTAGGTACCCCATATCACCCTCAAACGAGTGGGCAAGTAGAAGTCACGAACCGGGAAATTAAAAAGATTTTGGAGACAACAATTGGCCAATCAAGGAAGGACTGGTCAAAGAAGCTCGATGATGCTCTTTGGGCCTACAGAACTGCATTCAAAACACCAATTGGCCCATATCGAATGGTATACGGTAAGGCTTGTCACCTCCCTGTCGAGCTTGAGCACAAAGCATATTGGGCAATCCAATTCCTCAACTTTGATACCAAAGAAGCTGGTCAAAAGAGGCTGCTTCAATTAAACATGATGGATGAAATGCGGCTCCACGCTTATGAAAATGCCAAAATCTATAAAGATTGCACAAAAAAGTGGCATGATAAGCGTATCATCCTTCAGAATCTAAGGGTGTGTACCCCTTCCCAAAATATCACCGGCATATGAATGCATGTGACTAAAGGAAGAAATGCACGTGAGTGTGTGAGTCGCCACCTTGTTTAATTATTCGGTCCATTCACCATTAAAGAAATTTTCCCGCATGGAGCAGTTGAAATAATGGATGGTGACTGAAGTTTCAAAGTTAACGCTCACCGTTTAAAAGTTTACCAAGGTGGAAATTTTGATCCCGTTAAAACCGCTATCAGTCTTGATTAGCTATAATCAGGTTCAGTACGTCGAACTTAACGACGTTAAACAAAAGTGCTTGTGGGAGACAACCCACTTTTGATTATTTTATTTTATGTGTTTGTTCTTTTATTTTATTCAAATTACAGGAATAAACAAGAATTCAAAAGGAAGCATGCCCTAGGTATGTCAATTAAAAAAAAATGTGAAAAATGGGAAACAAAGGGCAGCACGCCCGTGCCACATAGTACGCCCAATGCAAAATCATTGGCACGCCCGTGCGAGGTAAGTAATTTTCAATGTGCAGGAAAAACGCGCGCACGCCCTTAACCATGCCCTACAGCACGGCCGTGCCTATCGTGACCTGGACTTCTAGAGGCTTGCACGCCTCCAGCCGTGCAGATCCGCACGCCCGTGCCAGGTAAGCTAAGCTTTATCCTGCAGAAGAGACGCGCACGCCCCAAGCCGTGCCAAGGTGCACGCCCGTGCCCGCTTGCATCAGGACTTCCAGAGGCTTGCACGCCCCGGACCGTGCCATCCCGCACGCCCGTGCGCGCTATCAACCAGAGTTCCAGGAGCGCGCACAGTTCAGACCGTGTGAAACCGCACGGCCGTGCTCGCTATTCTATTTAAATAGCACACCCTAATTCCACAAAGCACGCCCTAGCCGCCAGTGCCCATTTTCGCCCTTTTCTCTCATTTTCTCTCAATTTCCCTCGTTTTTCTCTCATTTTCTTCCATATTTTTCATTATCATGCCTCCCAGGTACAAAAGAAGCAGACCTGCTTCATCTGTAGCAGCTGGACGCCGCTCCTCTCGCTCTTCCACAGCATCTCCACCATCCGACAGTCCACCACTTCCTCCGTTTGAGCCGGGGTCTCTCAAGCAGCTGGAAAGGTACCATAAACTCTCATCACACCCTATTCTGCCAAATAAATTTATAGATGAGAATGCCTTGTCAATTGTTAGGCTTCGGGATGCGGTGGTAGAGCCACTTAGGCGAGTGGGGTGGGGAAATTTTATTGAGATGAAAGATCATGTGTATGCCACTTTAACTTTGGAATTTTTAAGTTCATATTACTCCACTATTAGATTCCCAACTGGATGTATTCGGGATTTCATTCGATTTAGATTACTCGGGAGAGATTTTGAACTGACAGTAAATGAAGTTAGTCACGTTTTCAGTTTCCCCACCGAAAATGCGAGTACACAAATTCCTGCAGACTCTTTTGATTCAGATAGGTGGCATGAATTGACAGGTGAAAACCATTATAATCCTAGGGTCTCTAAAGCATCGAAATTGAAAAGCCCTGCTTTGTTTTGATTCAGATAGGTGGCATGAATTGACAGGTGAAGACCATTATAATCCTAGGGTCTCTAAAGCATCGAAATTGAAAAGCCCTGCTTTGAGGTATCTACATAAATTTCTACTTAGTACCATTTTTGGTAGAAGTGAGAGTGACGGTGTTTTAGGATGCAATGAACTCTATTTTTTATGGGTCATTAACCACGGAGTTTTGATAAATGTGGGCTATTGGCTATGCCAAAAATGGGCTCGAGTTGCCAAGGCCGACAAGGGGGCCATCATGATAGGTAGTTTTGTCACACGTATCGCTACCTACTTGAGGGTGTGGAACCCGGCTAGACCTATTTATGACAGTCTTGGTGGCGGCAAAGGTACCAGGTTAAATATCGATATGATGATCCATATGCGGATAGTGGAAAAGGCCGGCGAATCTTATCGTTTAGTAGGCGCTCCAGCAGATAGTTCTGATCATGAGGCACCTCAGGATGCCGGTGGCGCTAACACAGAGGAGGATATTCCACCTCCTTTCTCTAGTTTTAGTTTTGGTGCAGGTCCTTCCGGAGCTGGACCTTCCTTCCCAGGCACTTCCACTGTGTCCAATGATGAGGTGCTTGCACGACTACTTTCTCGCATGGATGTGTTCGACACTCGGCTAACTGGCATGGAATCGATGACCGATTCCAGACGATAGAGATCATGCACGGCAGCCTCGATTCCCGCCTGGACACTCTACAGGGTCATTACTAGGGGCTCTCCACTCGGCTTCAAACTGTGATTCAGCTGCTGCAGCCTCCTCCCCCTCCACCACCAGAGGCCTGATCTATTTCCCCTCATTTTGGTTCCTCCTCCTTATTTTTCTATGTGTCAAACATTTTACATTGGTTTTTGTTTGATTCCTTTGGATTTGTGTTAGTTTCAGTTTAATTACTTTGGATTTCAGTTATTTTTCAGTTTTAATATTTTGGAATTTTTATTATGTTTCTAACACTTTAGCTTGGATGAACTTCGCACCCCACTTCACTCTTTTGTCTCAAATCAATGCTGGTATTTTTCTCCACTTTCTCCTCCTTACTTGATCTATCCGCCATGTCATTAATTTTGGAAAATATATAGCTCATTGAGGACAATGTGCTCAATTAAATTGGGGGGAAGATATTTTTATCTAAAATTCTCATGAGCTTTTATTTTATTCTAGTAAATAAAATAAGTATGGAATAATTATAATCAAATTTAAAATTTATCTTAAATTCTTAACCTTTAATTAAATTAATTGTGTTTCAAAAGTTAATTGCTTTTAACCAAAATTCATATTTTTAACTCAACATACTTCTTTAATTTAACTATTTGTTTAGAAAATTTTGAATCCTAATTGAAAAAAAAATAAGAAGACAATGGACAATAAAACCATAATACATATATATTTTAGAGTCAATAAAGGATGAGGGTATTATGAAAAAGCAAGATTGAAATAACAAAGTAGTATGGAGCATAAAATGCAACTACTATTTGCTTGTATTCCTATATATATTTATAAATATATAAGTGGTATGGAGAATAAAATGCAACCACTAAAGAGGCAAAAGGTGAGAAGTGGGATGGAGCATAAAATGCAACCACTTTATGTGATAGAAATAAATTACCTAAAAATACCTTGAGATGAGACATATTACATGTATGCTAAATTTGTCCTAAGTACTTACTACTCTAAAGAAGGAGACAAAAATTTTGTTAACTCATGGTTAATAAAAAGAATATGTTCTATTAAAAATTTTTTGAATTTTGACTAGAATTAATTAACATAAAGAAACATATGATTTACTCTTTTGTTAATAATTGGATATTTATTAAATTCGATAATAATTATTCCAGACTATTTTAAGCTAGCATTTTAGTTTTATTTGCTTGACGACAAGCAATAACTCAAGTTTGCGAAATTTTGATAGCGTTAATTTCTATAGTATTTTTATTGTAATTCTTTGATAGCGTTAATTTCTATAGTATTTTTATTGTAATTCTTCATTAAGATTTATAGTGTTTTTAATTATCTAAACTTATATTTATGTAATATTGTTATGTTTTTACCTAAAAGCTTCCTTGAAACACAACTCACTTGATTTTTGAGGAAAATTGTAGGGTTTTGCAGAAAAAGGACAAAATGAGGCATAATGTTAATCAGCACGCTCAAGGGCGTGCTAATCAGCACGCCCGTGCCAATTTCAAAGCAAGACAGGCAGAGGAAGGATGCACGCATGCCCCAGCCCATGCTGAGCCGCATGCCCATGCCCACGCTGGAGATGATATTCTGGCCCGTGCCAATGAAGCACGCCCGTGCCATAATTGCCCCAGACTTCCAGAGGCGCGCACGCCCCATCCCGTGCCAAGGCACACGCCCGTGAGCGCACTAAGGGAAAAGACTTAGGCCATGCAGCTGAAGCACGCCCGTGCTACATATGCTCCAGACCTTCAGGGCCTGGCACGCCCCTGACCATGCTAATTAGCATGCCCGTGCTAAGCAAGAAACCCAAATATTAGTCAAAAGCTGCCAACCAACTTCCACCAATTTATGGAGCTAATCTTGGACAACCTTCCCCACATGCAAACCAAGATCTACTCTATGCACATGGGTTTACTCTATGCACTATGGTGAGTCATGATTTAAAGAAAATGGAACCTAAAAGAGAGCTTACAACCTTAACAAAGAAGGACTTTGATCATTAAACCATATGCGAATCCTATCTCAAAAAGAAGTCTATATAAAAGAGTAGAGTTTCATCTCAAGGCATCCATCCCATCCCACACATTGCCACTACACTTCACTCTACATCTCTTCTCTCTCTCATTTTATTAGCTTTGTATATAGTTTCTCTTTTAGAAAGTTAGGCATTTCAAGAGTTGCTGCCAAAGTTTCAAGGAAGCCATCCAAGCAACTTATCAAAAATAGTTCTTATTTCTAAACTCTTTAATCTTGTTTATTTCTTTCATTATCTTTATTGAGTATTGGAATATTTAATAAGTATTTGTGAGTTTTTATTTAAGTATTACTATGTCTAACTAAATTTTCATACTAGGGATTTGATGTAGCTTAATAGCTTAATCTCTTTTCCAATTTATGCAATTAGATTTATTTTTCCTTATTCAAGTTATGATTTATTAATGAACTTAATGCTTCTAGGCAGAATTTTCCTCTAGATTGATTTATTTCAATGATCACTATCGGAAGAAGGATCTTTGATATGAAAAGAGTTAATAAAACATTTGAGAATAATAACTTGATGCGGAAGCTATATGGTTTGACTCATGGGGGTTTTTACGATTTATCAATCTTAAATTGTAAATTCATCAACAACTACATAGCTTAATGATTTAATTCATATTTGGTTACGCTATTGGAAGATAGGTAATTAAAATGGAATTAAAATAGCTAGCAATACATCGCTTGTTAATGAGTTTAGAGTTGTTTCCCCTACTTAAACAATTAAAATTGATTAATGAACTGATAGAATAAATTGGATAGAATTAAGTGAAATCAAAATCCCTAGTAGTTTTAAATCCTTGATTTCTCTAATCAAATTTTGCCTGCTGACTTCTTCTTATTTTACTTATTGATTTACATTTATAAATAATTTCTCTCAATTATCGTTAAATAATAACAATGATAACATAATTTTGGTACTTGGGATTACAATCCTCGTGGGAACGATATCTTACTCATCATATATTACTTGTAGCGATATAACATAATTTTGGTACTTGGATTACAATCCTCGTGGGAACGATATCTTACTCATCATATATTACTTGTAGCGATTCGTACACTTACGAAATAAGTTGTCAATAATTTTAACTCGATTAAGAAAGTTATAAATATTTTAGATCAATTATAAAAATTTTAGAAAAAAAACAGCTATTTTAACTCAATTGTTTTAGAAAAGCTATTTTAATTTAATTAAAAATCTTAATATTTTTATAAAACAAAAGATAAAAAGGAAAATGTTTTTAACTCAATTAGAAATATTTAAACTCAATTAGGAATCTATCAAACAAAAATTCAATTACAAATCCTAATTTTGAATAAAAGGATAAATATTTGAACAAAATTAGAAAAAAGAATATCCTAGTAATTGATTATTAATTTATTATAATAATAAAAGACTAATATTTGAGGTCAATTAGGAATCTTAATGTTTTTTCTTAAAAAAAAAGTAAAAATAACTTTAATTCAATTAGGAATCCTAATATTTTTATATTTTTAAAAATTTATTAATATTGTAAAAATTTTAACTTAATTAGAAATATATATTTTGAACTGAATTATTTAACATTAAAAAAATAAAAAATATTTTAACTTAAATAAAAATGTTAGTATTTTATAAAATAAAAAACAGAAATAATTTGATTTAATTAAAATATTTAGACTCAATCATAAATTCTGATATTAAAAAAAATGTTAAAACCTCTAAAAAGTATCTAACTCTATAATATTCTCTTTGTTTATTCCAACTTCATGGGTGTCTCAAAAAAAACTGAAATATCTTATAACTTTTTTTTTTTTACAAAAATAGGTTTCACTAAATGTAATTTTGATTGTATTCGGCAACAACTTTTTAAGTAACGTTAAGCATTTTAACCGATCAAAATGCTAAACGTTATTTTATATAGTGTTTAATAAAATAACATTGGACTATCTTTTAGAGATTAAGGTAGCGTTTTATAAAAGGTTAACTCATGTAACGTTTAGTTTTAGCGTTTTATGAAAGCTACTCAAACAGCTAACAGCTAAACGCTACTGAAATAGCTACTCTAACAGTTAACAACTATCAAAACAGTTAATTTGGCCAAATAGACCCTTTACTTAAAAATAGTTTTCACTAATTGAATTTTAAATGTTGAAGTAGCACCAGTTATACTGTTTAGTTCAATTAAAAAGTGATATAATATTATTTTATAATTATAGAGATAATTTTATTTTAATTAAATGATTTATTGAATCAAATTTGAATTATTGTTTGAATAAATAAGCAATATTTGTAAAATCGGACTGGATCGGCCGATTAGACTGGTTCAACCGTAAATCCATGGTCAGTTTGGTCTAGTTTGACATCTAAAGTCGAAATGCTTAAAAACTAGACAGAACCAATTCGAACCAGGAAAATCAAAAAATCGGCTAGGCCCAATAAAACCCAGTTTTTTACTTTTGTACCTATAACCATCATTTTTTGTATCTTTACCCAGTGTGTCCCCATCTACTGTCATTATAATTGTGAATCAGTGATAATTGTGAATTAGTTGTACCCTATTTGGATTCCCCTTTAATGAAAACAGATTAGTTGTATCCTACATTTAGAGATACACCACCTACAAACTGTCTTCTCAAACCTCCCTAAAACTCATTTATTTTTCATAATTATCGGCTTGTGACCCTTCATTGACGTCGTTCGACGGTGATAAATGACGTCCAGAGCAAGAAGATTGACACTCATTGTAAAAATAAAAAATGGTGACAGAGACGGATTATTCATCATGAAATCTAGTTCCAAGAAAAATTAAAGCTTCGAATGGTAAAGAAAAAGTATCCTCAGATCGAAAAATTAAAATGAAAAAATTGTGCACTAAAGGGTTATCTTCAAAATCCCTTTCTTCCTTGAATCCATAACACCAGTGATCGCTACCAAGAGAGTTGTCCCCAAATGGGTCGCCATATTTGTGCACTAAAGCATTGTCTTATTTGCATGCATTTGATTTAAATTGCTCAAGACTTTAGAAAATGAGGGAAATTCAAAATTTGAAACATGGAATTTTAATTTAAAAAAGTTTGAAAATTGATAAATTAACTCCATTAGCTCACAAATTTCCTCCCTTTTAGGCTGAAATAATGTAATTAGTGGTGCTTTGGGAGTCTATCCACATGAGTTGGCTATCTATCAAATAAAGAGCCCCTTTAATGCTGTTTAGGGGTAAAATAGATATAATTTCAGAAAACTATTCACTTAAACTACCCATCTTATTTCCTGTACAAATTCAATTATCTTTGTGCAAAGAGAAAAGAGGGAGTAATAATTTTTTTTTTAAAAAAAAAATGATAAACTCATTTATGACTTTAATATAAACAATATATTTTTAATCTTTTTTATAATAATCTTTTAGTTATCATTGTAGTTAATTAATAAATTTTAATTTATTTTTTTAAATATTGATAAACTAACATAATCTTATCAATTTTTTTGCCTCTTTATATACCACTTAGACTTCGAAAAAAGATTATCGGGTAATGCTCTCTTCAAACTAGGACATTGTACTACTATATTAAAGTAAGATTTTTTTTTTTTGTATTTATTTTATCAAAATAAAATAATAGTAATTACTATGGAAAATGGTAATAGAAATTCTAATGTTAAATTAGTGTATTATAAGTGTCTAATTTATTATGTCTCATTAATTATTAAAAAAAAAATCTATGGGTTGTGGCGCACTTGGCAACGTAGCTGAAAATGTGGGAAGAGTGTTCAGGTTCAATTCCCACTAAACGCAAAAGCAGGGAGGGGCGAAGAGACTTAGCTGTACTTAAGGGTGGCCAAATTACTATTCCCAGAATCGGAACCGGTGGGAACCGGAATCGAAATCGAAACCGATGGCCTACAGTTCAGTTCCAATTCCACCATTTTTGGAACCGCGAATCGGCGGTTCCAAGAACCGGCCGGAACCAGATGGAACCGCCGATTTTTCCAGTCGGTTTCGAACCGGTTCCAGTCGATTCCAACAGGAAGCAGCTTTTTATTTCTTTTAACAAATTTTTTTATGAAATCCCCAAATTACCCCTCCTAACAACTATAAACGGCTACATAACGGCTAGTTTCAAGGGTATTTGTTGAAAAATGATTTTTTGGATTTATTATAAATACCTCATTCCATTTACAATCGCCTCACACAAAATTACCTCTACTCTCTCTACTCTATATTATTGCGCTCTACTCTATAATCTCTCTAATTTTCATTCATAAATTATTGTCTAAAATATTGCAAGATAATTTCTTCAAAGTCCAATCTCCAATTATTTGTCCAAGTTATTGTGAATTAATTTCTTCAAATTCCAATGTCTAATTATTCTCTCTAATTTTTTTATTTAATTTTATTAATTTTCTTCAAATTCCAATTGTCTAATTATTCTCTTCTAATTTTTTTATTTAATTTTTCGAATTGCATTATTATTTTCATTATAATGGCAAGTTAGAGGAACTCAAGTTCTGCTAAGAAGAGCAAAGAATGATTTGGAGAAACACCAATATTAATCCTTTTACCCTACAAAACGACATCCCTACAAACGACATCTTCGATTTCACTCTCAACCAATATAATCTTGAGGGATATCCAAATGAAAATTTAGAAATTCCAACTCAAGAATCTGAATTTAATGATTAGCAATTACAACAAGAGGAAGAGGAAGAGGAAGAGGAAGAGGAAGAGCAAGGTACACAAGTTCTTCGAAGAGCAAGACAAAGTTCCGACATATTCGCCATTCATTTCACGAAGAAATTCGAAGGCGACAAAATGTTCGATGTAATTTGCATTTATTATAAATTCAAACAATCAGATGGTTATGGATCATTTTGGAAGCATTTGGAGGCAATATGTCCAACAAAAATAGGAGTTGATCAGTCTCAAACACAAATTTTTGGGTATGCATCTTCTAACATTTTTTTATTTCAATATTTTGAAAAACAACGAAAAGAAAAATTAACTAAAATAATTTCTATGGAACATTTATCTTTTAGTTTTGGTGAAAAAGTAGGTTTTAATCAATATTGTAAAAAAATTTTAAATCCTTCTGCTAAAAGAGTGCCAAGAAATACTGTAAAAAGTATGGTTTTAATCAATATTGTAAAAAAATTTTTAAAATCCCTTCTGCTAAAAGAGTGCCAAAGAAATACGTAAAACGAACTATTTAATTTCTTTATAAAAAAGGAAAACAAAGAAGTTAGAACTTTTATTTTCTCAAACGAAAATTCGCTGTTTCAGATTAATTTGTTGTGATATTTGGAGTGATCATTGGTAAATGCATTCTTATATGGGTATTATATGTCATTGGATTGATGATGATTGGAAAATTTAAAAAAAGAATTATTGCATTTCATACTTTTGATGATAAACATAATGCAAATAATATTTATAGAATAATTGTTTCAATTTTAGATGAACATAAATTGACCAAAATTTTTTTTTCAATTTCATTTGATAATGCTTCTGCTAACACTAAATCAATTATTAAACTTAAATCAATTTATGAACCAAATATTGGTGGAAAATTTTTTCAGATTAGATGTGCATGCCATATTTAAAATTTATGTATACAAGATGGTTTAAAAGCTCTTAAATCTTTTATTTTTCCAATTAGAAAAGCTATTTCATATTTATGGGGACATTCCCAGGTGATGAGAAGTTGAGCTAAATTTTGTAAGGAAAATAATAAAAGACCAAAACATTTTTCAAGGGATGTCCCAACTCGTTGGAATTCAACATATGAATGATTAAACGAATCTTTTTCATATAAAGAATTATATATTGAACGACGTCTATTTTCTTTAAAAATCAAGAAATATATTGTGCATTTTTTTTGTTACTGAGAAAAATATTGCAAGCTAAATTAATTGTACGTATTCCTCCACACAAAATTGGGAAACTATTTTCGGTGTATCCACAAAATTGGGATATTTGTGCAAAAATTTTAGATATTTTAAAAATTTTTAATGATGCTACCTATAAATTTAGTGGGGTTTATTATCCTACATCTTAATTATTTTTGCCTATATGCATTAATATTACTAGTGCACTCCAATAATTTGAAAATGATTTATATTACAAAATTGTGTTTTATCAATGAAAAAAAATGGTTATCTTTTTTTAAAAATATACCACCCTTTATCTTGTTGCTTGTGTATTTGATCCTAGATGTAAAATTGAAGTTTTATCTGAATATTTGACTCTTTATTATGAATTATTAAATCTTAATACAGAAGATAGTGTTAATATAAATGTAGTATTGCATGAAGTTAGACAAAATATTATAAAATTATATAGTGAATTTGTTCAATTTTCTAGTTCATGAGGTTAGAGAGATGAATATGATAGAAAAGTTATATAGTCGAGAATATTTGTGTTGCAACTTGGGTTTTCTGTATTCATACCGTACTTTTAAAATTATATAGTGAATTTGTTCAATTTTCTAGTTCATCTACTTTTTCTAATTCTTCTCAATTCAATAATCAATCATTCCCAACTGAAAGGGTAAATGTTGGTGTTACTGAACGTATTTTACTATAAAGACAAAAAAGACCCAGGGAATCTGGTTCTTTTTCTGAATTTGATAATTATCTTACAACTTCTTTTGAGTTTGGTGATAGTTTTGCAAATAATAAATTTCCAATTCTAGATTGGTAGAGACGTCATGCTAATACCTTCCCAACATTTTCTCTTATTGCAAAACAAGTTTTAGCAGCTTCAGTCTCCACTGTTGTGATTGAACAAATTTTTAGTCAATGAGGAAACATACTTAATGAAACACGATCTAGTATGACACTCGATTCACTAGAAGCACAATCATGCGTGAATGATTGGAGCAAGGCCGAAATAAGAACACAAGAAAATCTCACAGAAAATGAAGATTTATATGATCTTTACGATGGGTCCTCAACGGGAACATCAACCGGTGGTGGAAATAGCTACTAAAGTAAAAGGGGTGAAATTAATACAAGGTAAGTAAGAATTATGTGGGCTTTGGTTCCTTTAAACCCCAAGAGGATACGTAGGCAACTTAGTTTTTTTTTTTAAAAAAAATTAAGTTCAAACCTTTTTTTTTTTTTAAAAAAAATAAGTTCCAACTTTTTTAAAACAAAAAATTAAGCCACAACCTTTTTTTTTTTGGAGAAAAATATAAGTTTCAACTGTATTTTATACATATGAGAGATATATATATTAGTATTGGAGATTTTGTTTGTTTAAAAAATGAGAAAATTTAAGTTCTGAAAGACTGTTTTTAATAAAAACGAAATTAAATTCAAAGCAATTTTTATGTTTTTTAATGGTTGGAATTTCTTTTATGAGCGATCTATTTCTCTTATACATATATTGTTTTATAGATTAATATAATTATTGGAAAGAGCCATCTTGTTAAAATTTAAATTTTAATAAATTTAAAATTTAGAGAATTATATGGGTCTAGAGCGACTCGCGCGTAACAGAGAAAGAATCGACGTCGGTGGTGGGCCGTACAAAGAGATCTTAGCCTTTTTTTAAGACACCGGCCGGCACAAACAGTCGGTTTTTGGAAACCAGTCAAGGAACCGAAATATGGGATCGATTCGAATAGAAACTGTTCGTGTCAGAAACAACGGAACTTCGGATAGAGTATCTCGCGGTTTGCTGGGGTTTCCGGTTCTAAAATTTTTTAGAAACCGGAACTATGCTTGCTCACCTTAACTGTACCTTCGATACCCGCTCACTGTAACAAAATAACAAAAAAAATCCTTAAAACTATTATAATAGGTTTATCATTTGTTTTGTAATGCTTATAGTATAAACAATATTTTTAAAAGGAGGAAAAAAAAATTAAGTTCAAACCTTTTTTTTTTTTTAAAAAAAATAAGTTCCAACTTTTTTAAACAAAAAATAAATTTAGTTGAATTTTTTTAAAATAAATTAAGTTCAAGTCTTTTTAATAAAAATAAATTAAATTCAAGCATTTTTTATTTTTTTAGGTGTATTTTTTTTAGAAATTATTTCACAAATTTTTAAATTTTAAATTTTGAAAACCATCTTTAAAATTTAAAATTTAAAATTTAAAATTTAAAATTTATGCGATTCGCCAGAAAATCGATCGGAGAACCGGCCGAAACAGTCGGTTTTGGAACCGTCAAGGAACCGAAATTGGAATCGAAACTGTTCAGTTCTAAACCGGAACTGGAAATTTTCGGTTTGGTTCCGGTTCTAAATTTTTTAGAACCGGAACTATGGCCACCTTTAACTGTACCTCATACCGGTAGTGTACAAAAAAAAAAAAAATCTTAACATTTTAATAGTTTTCATTTTTTAATGTTAAGATAAAATATTTTAAAAGGAGGAAAATGTTAAAATTTAATTTAGAGATGATAATTTTTTAAAAATTAAATTGAATCTGACACTAAATGAAGCGGGTTCGATAAACATTGTAAATAAATTAGAGGTTGTGCTGAAACTGCAGCCAAGCAATAAAGGTAGCACACCAAACAATTTTCAATTTTTTATAGAATCACCGAATCGAAGTATAGTTGTGGACAACTCACTTTACTAAGCATTAGGATTCAACTATGTGACCTTAGCGTAACCAAGTGCATAAAAACACAGACAATGTCACGAAGATGAAGTGGCTTGTCCTCCTTTTGTTTTGGTCGGTTTGTAAATGCATTAGAATTCAGCTCCTTTTGTTTTGTTTATAAATTATCAGTAAGTGAGAGCCCCAACGCACTCAGAAACAAAAAGCAAATGCAGAGATGTCTTTAACATCAACAGCCACTACTTCTCTCTTGCAGCTTGGCTCTGGTGCTGGTTATGGCGGTTCTTTTCACAGAAATGATTTTGGAGTTGTGGGTGTCTCAAAATCCCCGTATCACTATCATTTTCTCAATTCCAAGGCTAAAAAAGGTTTTCCTGCCATTAGGTACTTTCCTCATTCTAATTTCTCATTTCTTATTTTCTCATAGGCTGATTGGTCATTGAGAATTTGATGGAAAGGTGTAAAGGAGAAGTATATGTTACAGAAATTATAAGCATAATTTACTCAATTCTAAAATAGAATGAAGAGGTAAGAGTCTCTCTGGGGCTTTTTTATTTTTTAATTCTTCCCGACAAATGGTATTATTGGTGAAGTAGAAAGTTTCCCTTAGTTATTTATTTTTTTCAGTTGAAGCTTGTTGAGAAAGTTGTGCCAAATAGTAAGATGATGATTTCGCAGATTAAATCAAATTCAAAGAACTGCTATTTCAACAAGAAAATAAAATATTTTTTTGATAAAAAAACTAATTAGAACCTTAAGGTCTTTATCCAAAATATAGTTACAAACATATTAGCTATTTCTATAGATCTATATTTATTTTATTGATTCAGAATTTGGTGGTCTCACTTTGTTTGTGAATTTTTGTGTCATTGTAACATAGATGCCAGTCCACAAGTACTGATAAGCCTAAAACAAGGAACCTTCTGGACAATGCTAGTAACTTGCTTACCAATTTGTTAAGTGGGGGAAATCTAGGTTCTATGCCTACAGCGGAAGGTGCAGTGTCTGATCTGTTCGGTCGTCCCCTCTTCTTCTCCCTGTATGACTGGTTCTTAGAGGTACTTTGTTGCTTTCCCTTTTAAATATCTAACTTTGATGATTCTGATTTCTGAACTTACTCTGAGAGTATTACCTATAGACAGTAGTCTTTACTATGTTGTCCATGGACTCGATTTGTCACCCTGATAATCCGTATTGGCTGATAGGTGATTCCCTTATATTGAATTGCTCTTTTGCTTGCTTGGATGGATATTTGTATGCTACTACTGAAGTGAGTTTGTGTTGACTATTTACTTCCTATTTTATGAAGTTACTGATTTGTATTCTTCCTACACTAGAATTTTAGAATACTTCCTATATTAGGATTATAGAAATTTTCCTATATAAGGTTTATAACTTGGATATATAGAGGCTCTTTGTATAGATTATGGTTGTGAGAAAAAAGAATAATTTTTCTCTCAAAACACTCAAATCAGACTGACAGGTTGTGTTGTTCCCTATTCATTTCTCTTGTGATGTATTTCTCTGTCTTTGTTATTTGTCCTTTAATAATTATGAATGCCTGACTCTGATTTCGTTCTCTTTAATGTGGCAGCATGGATCTGTGTATAAACTTGCTTTTGGACCAAAAGCATTCGTTGTTGTATCAGACCCCATTGTTGCAAGACATATTCTTCGAGAAAATGCATTTTCTTATGATAAGGTACTGTCTTGTACTCGTTCACATAATGTTCAGTTTGCAGTGCTCATATTCATGTGAATAATGCTCATCTAAAGGCATTCATGTAAATTTGTATGATATATATAGGTGAAAGAATCTATTTTTGCTTCTCATTCAGTTTGCAGTGCTCATATTCATGTGAATAATGCTCATCTAAAGGCATTCATGTAAATTTGTATAATATATATATAGGTGAAAGAATCTATGTGACGATGGATCTAATGCTATCAGGGAACTTGATGTTTTTTTTGAGAATGATATAAATT
Source organism: Jatropha curcas (assembly GCF_014843425.1). Next base: position 272,894 of record NW_023590759.1, read on the forward strand.
GGTGTTTCATGTAAATTGATATGAAATATGCTTTGACTGCATTCTTCCTAACAAAAATCAAGGAGGGGCATGAGGATGTGGAATTGCTTTCCTTTTTAGCCTCAGGAAATTTCACTAAGCATTTTGCTAGAGGTGGAAGAGCTGGAGAAAGAGGAAGTATCAGTGACTAAGCTAATGTAGAATTTTTCAAAAAGTAGTTTATCAAACTTTATGAAGATTTTTGTTTGCCATTTCTTCAGATTGCAATTTTAGCAATTTAACTGTTGAGTATAACTCCTTTCTTTATTTATTTTATGTGGCTATCCTCATCCAAAAGAGTACTATCTAGCTATTAATGGTTGTTTAACTATTGAATAGTAGCAAAATACTTGCCTTGTGAAGTTCCTACTGTAAGTAGGTTATTGTAATGCTTTTCTATTGTTCCATATTTCTTTTGATTAGTCCTCTTAAATTCTTTCCATATTTTTCCATGTTTCTTTTAATTTCTTTTAATTTTTTTTCTCAAAACTTTTATAACAAGGAATAGTGATCAACATACGACATGCTTAACACTGGGGACATGGGTACTTTAACTGCCAATTTGCAATGATAATTAGGATATAATAGAAATTTTTTTATAGGAAGAAAAACTACATCAATTAAGATTGTCCAACTAAATTTTTGAAAAAGTTCAAATTAGTCCCTGAAATTAGTCTTATTCAATTCAAATATCCAAAATTTTAAAATAAACATTGAAGTACAGGGAAAATGATTTTATTTTAAAATTATACGTATTGTTAAAGATTCTATTAAAATGGAAGATCTTATTAGTTATATAGTAAACTCATTTTGGAGAAAGACTTGAATTAGTCTGCAGAAAAAAGATTTAACAATACATAAAAATCCCAAAAATTAAAAAAGAATAACAATAATAATTAACATGTCCATAACTTTTGTTATCTTTGAGGTTTTAATTTTCTGTTGAGAGAAAGAGAGTAATCAAATTAAACATGTTGATATATTTTAAGTTACATTGACAGCTTTTCTTTTTCTTTCATTTGGCAGGATGCTTTTTGCCTTTTTGTAAATTTAATTCTTTTAACTTGCATTTCAAATTGTTAATGAATGAAAAGTTTTAAAATTTAATATGTTAACAATTTGTCCGGTGCAAATGAATTCAAAATGTGAAATTCATTTATAAATTTATTCTATCTAGAATTCATTTGTAAATAAAGTTTTACAAATTGAAAATTCATTTTTTTTTCCTAAAATACTGTAGAAAATAAAGGAAAGAATATGTTTTATTTCTTTCAATTTGTGATATATTTTCAACCTCTACTCCACTATATATATACAAAAATTGTTCCAATATAGAAACTTGCATTTCAAATTGTTAAATGAATAGGAACAAGTTTTTAAAATTCTAATTACTGTTAACAATTTGTCCGGTGCAAAATGAAACAAACATGTGCAAATTCATTATATAAATTATTCTATCTAGAATTCATTTGTAAATAAGTTTTTAAACAATTGAAAATTCATGAAAGTTTTTTTGCCTAAAAATAAGAACTGTATATAGAAAATAAAGGAAAGAATATGTTTTATTCTTTCAATTTGTGATAATATTTTCAACCTCTACTCCACTATATATATCAATGTTCCAAAATATAGGAAAAGTAATCTAAGATAGGAAATAAAATATCTGAACTAGGAAACATAATCTTTTACACTAATTAAGGAATAAACCTAATACTCTAGGAAACGACATATATTATACTAATTATCACAAAGAGATATTCAATAACTCACTCCCCACATACAGTTGTGGCATAGATATACACGCCTGCCCAACTTGCACACTAAAGAATGGAACAACATGCTAATGCTCAAGACCATTTGTGCAACATCAAGCCTAGTTGACTCTTATTGTGAGAAGAGATATATACGGAGACGCCTTATGAACAACACCCTTCAACTACACTTCATCTTTGTATAAAAGTGATCTAGATACATATCTCTATGTGGCTTAGTTCGATCGTAGTGCGAAGAAAAAAAAAAAAAAAAAAAAAAAAAACTGGATTGTTCACTCACAACTACTAAAGATGGCTATTATTTTTGCCGCGCTCCTTACTATTTTAAATGAACTATCAACAAAAAATATAAGATATTATTTGTTGTTTCAATGTCAATCTTTGAAAACATCTTTACCATTAACTGGCAAAGCCATAAGACTGAAATTTTCGAGAGAATATTCCCCTGTGCCATAAAGCAATCATATAATAACTAAGCATTTCTATGACACTGGACTCTTGCAACAAAAACAAGCGTCTGCTCCTAGCACTTCTACCAATTGCTAAGGTTTCCTCAACAAAAACAAAAATAAACTTTACAGATAGTATGAACCTCACCATATCAGTCTAATCCGAAGCTAGCGCCATATCTCACACGCATTTTGTAATATGAAAGCCTGTTATTGTTAATGGCCACGTTTCCAGCAACACACATAGATAAGTCCTCAATAACCGAGGGAGACTATTTTAAATATATTCCTCAAATCCGATGGCACAAGCTGCTTCTAAATGAGACCACAATCCCGAGGCCAATGCATACTACTATCTTCGTCTAAGATACATTGAGACTTTATCACCTAAACTCATACACAACTAGCATAATGCAACAATATCTGGTCTAATAGTACCCGGGCAAGATAAATCAAACCTTCCAATATCCAATGACTCTGATTAAGCCTGCCAATGTCAATTTGGAGAAGCTTGGCTTCACCAACTACCAGTCATTGAAGCCTATACATAGATTGGAATCAATATAGGTAGATCTCCACATAAAGCAGGTTTGACAGTCCCAAACATACTCAGTATATATAGAGTAGAATCAACGGATATACTTCTTCTGAGAAATAAAATCCTTATTACACGACCTATAAAGCAACTTTTATTTCCAAGGTAACGAGGATCTGATAACACTTTCCCAAATCCTTTAATTTCAAACTCTCTAGATAAACAAATTATCATCAAGTGAGTTATGGGTAATCTTCACTTACATTAATATCTTCCACAGTCATCTTGTCCAGAATATCATTCAACCATAATGAACAATAAGCAACGGATCTTACCTTCAGATGTTTTAATGAATCACAAGTATGATCAGCATCAGCTTCTGACAATACCTAGAAGGAAAGTACATATGGCATTATCTAAATCTTTTCAACCATGCCTCTTGTGACATGTTATTTTAGCCCATATATATGACTTTCTTCAGAACTTGCAAAAACTTTTCCTCTGGTTTTGTCATCACCAAATCCAGGAGAATCTCCATATACACCTCTCTTTCAAATCAAACCATGTAGAAATAGACATTTTTAACATCATAATTTGATGTACCTACCCCAGTCAAATTACTGCATAAGAAACAAAAATTCTGATTGAGTGTTCAAATCTATGGCACAGGTTAAATGTTTCCTGATACAACACCAATAATGGAGTCCTGGCTGAAATCCTCTGGCTACCAATTACGCCATTTGGTATCCTCTCAATTCGAAACCCATCCTGCACCGAATGTTTTACTTAGGTGAAACACACAATTGAGTTAACATCACAACTGGCTTCTTTCCTGGTGGTATCGGAGTTACAAGACTCACCATGTTACTCATCTTATTTGCCAATGCTCTCATCTCCTTCAAACCATTGCAGCCTTACCATTTGAATCCTGTAATGCCTCTTGCCAATTTGTTTCATCCTGCGGTAATAGAAAACAGAAGAAACAGACAAAAAACAACAGGCGATCTATGTAGCAAAAGGAGCTCAGATGCATTTGAGAGTATGGTTAATTAATACATAGTGTGAAGCTAGAGGGCAGATGGTGATGTTTTATATGCTGCCATGTCTCTATTGATGTTATAACATTCCCATTTTCTATAGAAGCACATAGGGGTATACTCAAGGCTCATTATCAAGAAAAGGACTCTGAAATAAGAAATTAGGATGCAGAGAATCGACAAGAAATTAAGAAGACTTTGAGCACAGCAGTTCTTAGCTCTTACTGTAACGTGTTTCAAGGCAAAATTAGAAATTTAGTGAGAGGAGCGGGATGATCAAGAGGCTCATTGCCTCCACATGGTAATGTAATATCTGTATTAGTCCCCGTGTGTAGATTTTTCAAATCTCTATGTCTATTCTATCTTTTTAGCTAGACACTTTTGGGTGGTTGGTATGTAATCTCTCTTCACTAATCTATGTCCTTACAAAGAATCTCCCCTGGAAAACAATATTGGAGATACCATACTGCACCTCTTCACAATCGTAATATAATTATATCATCTCACCCAGAAGAAAAATGACAGAAAAAAACTCCACGAAAGGGTAACACCCATATCTCACAAGATTTACACTTTGGAAGAAGATGATAACACTTGTTCCTTTTTGGAGTAGTTAAGAACGTAAACCAAACACACATCTCATCAAGGACATCTAGGATCTAATTGCTAAGACCTACTTTCGGGATGATATACTCAAAACAAACACATGCAAAGACTATGTTACGCAGACACATATAAGACGTTTTTTCCTTGAAGAGACGGTCTAATGGAGTATTTTAAAGAATTTCACAAGAGTACGTAAGCACGCATACGATGATAAGGTAGCAACAGTCAAAATAGCATTCCCCAATATGGTTTGGGGAAAGACAGTTCGAATATGCTGAGAAGCATAAGAGAACCCAATAAGCTACTTCCATATATTGCTCATTTCATCCTTCTGAATACTACAGATCAATTCCTCCTGCTTCAGCAATTTGAAAGCACTCGTCAATATATTGACCCACAACTAGTCTGTATGGATAATAACCCATTAGAACCTAAATAGGTACGCAAAATCTGCCATTCATGTTATTTTTAGTAACCATTATTGAGTTGTTAAGGATTTTTAAATAACATGACGCCAATCAAAGCTCCAATTGAGTACAAAATCCCAGATTTTATGGAAATTCTGAAAACACGAAAAAAACTTTGATTTTAATTTCTTATGTATTTCAATCAAATTAAAACCCGCAAGTCAGTGCAAACATCAATCGAATAAAGGTCAAAAACCATCTAATTAAAGAGAAAGAGAAGAACAATCCTTATATTAGTAGAGGAGTCACCCAAACACAATGCGAGTAATAAATAGTAGCAAAGGAATCAAATTTTTCATTATTAATTTTCTTAGACCAATAGAATTAAGGCGAAATGCCTGGTGTGTTTTGGCAAGTTCACAGACATCACATACTAAATGACATTTCAAATCACATTTAGCAGAACAAAGTGGGAAATAACGCTCTAAAACAGAAAAAAGAGGGATGTCCCTAAAATCTCCATATCGACCATTGAATAACTTCATTCGGAAGGATCTTACTAGAAGTGCTCATAAAGCAAAGCTTGACTGGTACCCAGAATTTGAAAAACGACAAAATCATCCCACAGATACCCAGTCACATGCGACGTTCAGGCAGATGCTACCCATACTTGCCTAATATTCTCCCCGCCGTGTTCAGTTATCTTCCCCTGAGAGAGTTACAATGCGAGCGTCGGGTAAAAAGTTACTTGTTGCTAATTCAATGTTTTTGTGAGATTTATACGCTGACAGATACAAAACAATTAATAGACTAATTTTGGGAAATACTGAAGAACATCTAAGTGGGAGAAGTTTTTAATATTGGATAGTGTACAGTATCAATGAGACACCTGACCTAGCATTGGTATAAGGAAGCCATCCGCGATGCGATAAATATTGTATCTGTGTCTTGATATTATAGAATATGTGGAGGAAAATTGTTTTGAGTAGAGCCCAGATTGGATTGTATCTAATTGCTCTTTTTGTATCCTTACACCCAAGAGGTTTCGCAACATTGTGCAAAGACAGTAAAGCATAAAGCATTACTGAATTACTGATACAAAATTGAGGCGGCTCCGAGCAGTCTGAGTTGAGGCACAGACATAATAAGGCTGTGACAATAATGCCGTTTTAAAGGGACTGAATCTCATTGATCAGAGAAAAGCCTTCAGCCTTAGTGAGTATAGTGATCCACTATGATAAAAGCTCCACTATGAAGCAATTATGTTGTGCTGTGGTCTAGACAAACTCTGACCGACTATCCTCCACAGCCTCTTCTATTTGTGGCCCGTCACCATCTAGTAGAGTCCAGCAGAACTACGCTTATGGTGCCTCACTAATCTTACCGCACTTGCGCAATAGTTCACTAAAAATAATGGTGAATCTTCGTAATCATCTTGATAAGAAATGCTTCCCTTGTGCCTGGATAATGTTCTCCCAATTGACAAGAATTAGCAAATCAACAAACCATGCTTTGTCAATGCGAGATAGATATGTTGTGCGCACAACCAATAGAGTTCCTCCTAGTACTCTCATTTGCTAGTACATTATAATGAGTATGCTTTGGCTCAGTAAGGATGGAAAAGGATTCGTCCAAGAACTTGGACTCGAATCTGATCATCGTATCATCTATATCTTAAGGCCAGCACAGAAATCATACACACAGGTTCTAAAACTGCTTCAACCAACTTTCTGAACTTGAGTCGCATATCTATCAGTACATCTTGCATGAAAAGTCTTGATAATAATCTAGTCTCACTGCGCACAATAACCCCACTACTAGCCAGCAAAAGACTGAGCGATGGCTCACAGATCTCCACTGACTAGCTGAGTTTCATAGAACTTCTGTCGCTAATTTCATCAGAGACCTATGTGGAGCATAGTTCCAGTTTGTGAATACGCTACTGTGAAAGCGAGCACTCATTATTCTCTCTTAGCTATGTAATGCAACGAAGCAAAATATCTCACGTATGGAGAAATAGTTAGGTCTGATAAAATTTATTACCAAGACATAATAAGAGATTCTCTGATTTCCCATTGGTTAAACAAATTACCTGGGAGTCTCTTTCGAGAAACTGGTTAGTCCTGCTTCCAGCCATCAACGGTTATCCTTGAGAGCCTGCTTCAATAAATAATAAACCAAGACGATGTCCCCCAAGATAGGTAGATTCATCTAAATCACTCCTGGACTATCTGAAGTGAGTGGACTCCACTCTTGAGTTGAAAAACTTATATCCACCTTCTTACAGTCAGCCGATACACACATACTGTCAGAAATATCACTTAAACAAAATAATTCACAAACTCAAAAGTTTGTGGAAGAACCCACAGCTGTAAAAAAAAATCAGCGGAAAAAAACGGAGAAAAAAACTTCCCAAAGCGCAAAACTAGACTCGAAGAACAGTAGGGGGATAAACTGAACATAGAACAAGTAGATAAGCTCGTCGGAAACAAGAAACGTCCGACGGAGCTCGGTGCCGTAGATACAGCCGAGCATCCTCCTCGCGCCGGCTTCGAAGTGTGCAAGAACTGGCAACTGAAAACTCAGAGGCACGACGAGTGTGACAACACAAGCGAATGATGTGCTGTATGGATCGGAGGGGTCTGATCTGAACGGTCCCTCTTCCTTTTCTGAAGGGCCATCTGGGCGGTGACGGCCAAACAACTCACACTCCATGGACGGCACCACTAGGTGTTATCTCAGCCCTATTTCAAACTGAAACCGTTGCCGAAAAATTACGGCAAATGGCTCTGATACCATGTAGAAAATAAAGGAAAGAATATGTTTTATCTTTAACATTTGTGATAATTTTCAACCTCTACTCCACAATATATACAAAAAATTGTTCCAATATAGGAAATAAACTCTAAATAGGAATATAATATCCCTAAACTAGGAAACATAATCTTTACACTAATTAGGAATAAACCTAAACTAGGAAACACAATATTTACTTTAATCACAAAGATTTCAACAAATACCATTGACATAATAATTTTAAAAGGCTAGGAAGATGGATAATTTTTTCATAAAGTTTTGGGTTGTTTAATTTTATGGAATTCATTTTGAAATTCCAGATATTTCGGTAGAATTTGGTTAGTTAAATTCAAATTCCTAGAATTGAATTGTTAGAATATGAAACTTTTTTTTATTTATTTCTATTCCAAACACAAATTTGGATTTGTAAATGAATTCCACAAAATTTTGTAGAATTCATTTATTCCAAACATGGAGTATTTGTTGAGTTTTATTAGTTTAGAATAGTTTCTTATTGTTCCATTTGGAGTAAAAGTTTTTGATTGCAAGAATTTATTATGTATCAATGAAGAATGCATCATGTTGAAAGACACTTAGACTTCTCTCAACTTAATTATTAGGGAGTAGTTTTGTTGTTCAATCTTTTTTTTTTTGGTTGACTAATTTGAGTACTTTACTGATGAATTTTAGTTCATAACTAACTAAGATTCATTCTAACAAAATCTTAGTCCATGCGGAGGATATAAACTACATCAAAGAGTGAAAAGGTAGTGTAGGCATTCTCAAAAGAGACAACAAATGCATAATATAGAAGGTCCAAAACCACTGAGTTATAAGAGTAGAGGGTGGATTTATTTGGTGTGAAGTATTGAGTTAGTATTTAACAATGCTAGATCTTTTCACAAATACAGTTCTAGAATATGTAGAATTGAGAAAAAAGATCCATGTAAGGGGATCGTTATTGGATCAATTCTTAGTTTAGTTGAGTTACAGTTATCCAAATATTTTTAAAAAGTAAAGGATTGTAAAGAAGGTTGTCTTAAACTTTCAAGGAAAATTTGTGAAAGTGAAAGAGTTTTCTCATTACATGGTTTAACTAGTTTTTATGTTTGATAATTTTGTGATCTTCCTTTCATATCAATTCATGTTCTAGCGCTTCATTACTGATCTTCTTCTTCTTCTTTTTAATGAAATTTTGATATTTTTACAGGGAGTTCTTGCTGATATTCTAGAACCAATAATGGGAAAGGGACTTATACCTGCAGATATAGGAACGTGGAAGGAAAGGAGAAGAGGTGATCAATTTGTAGTCATGTTTGTTTGAAGTTTTACCTTGCTTATGGCTAAGGCTATAAGTACTTATGCTACATTCTGAAAAGCATTGACTTGTCCCGAGTCTTGCTGAAACTTTTTTGTTTGCTGTTTTTGTTTTTATGATGGAATTAGATAAGTGAATGACAATTTTTATTTGTTCAGTCTATGAATATAATGGTGAATTAGGACGAAGGTTATACAAAATGCCTGTTATGTCTTGTATTGGTCGGACAAAATGGAATTTGAGATTGATGGTGTGGGATTCACAGGGGTCAGTCAATGAAAGTAACTTCTAGGTTTCTAAACTTTATTTGTGCTAGGAGTATTCCAAAATGGGAGCAATTTCTGAGCAAGAAAGATTATATCAAATCATTGACCAAGTATTTTCTGTATGCTCAAGAAGTGCTATAACTATTATGAGATACAACAAATTAAACATAAATCAAAAGGATGACAATTTGTTTAGAAGAGTCCTGAGGACAGTACAAGTACTGTTTTTAGGGTTAATTTTCAACAAAAGAATTGTAGACTTGCTCTTTTCATGTTTGTTATGATATATATTGTACTAATATGTGTGATTATGTGACAAGCAATCCATTTCGGAAGCCAATGATGCTAGATTAGAGGCTGTTAGGACTAACAATGTAAAAATTAGATGCACAAGGCACAAGCCAAGCCTTCGGAAAAATTTAATTTCTTTAGGATGCTTGGATTTTTTGGTCATGCATACTTTCCCAGAGGAAGATCTATGAGCCTTTAGGGGCACTTAGTGATAATGAAGGGATAAAATTGCAAGATAATTGATGTAACAGTTAATGAAAGTTATGGTTAGAGGAAGAATCCATGGTGAATGATAGAGGAAAGAACAGAGTAATAAACCAAATAACATATCACCAGGAATTAATAACAAAGAACAAGATGGATCAAGTAGATTTGGATTAAAATCTTAACGATGAAACACTGAGAATCTAATCATGAAATCTAGAAACTGTAAACTACAACCCGATAGAAAGCATGAAAAGATAAAAGAAATCTTGGCCCCAAAGGAAGCCAAGCCAAGAAACAAAAGTTTCTCCACAAAATAAATCTGCCAAAAGGAATAATATCCAAAGATGATTCAACCTAGGTACTGCTCACGTTATATGCTGCTGTTCTCTCTCCCCAGTGTAACTAACTGTGCCAGCTGTCCCTTTTTCATGGGCTGAGTCTCTGCATAAAAGCCCCAGCCCCAGGCCATTGTCCATGCTGATGCCACTTTTTGCGCTCCTTGTGTACACCTTGAAAGGCTTTGGATTGGGCCCATTCCTATCAGTGAAACTTGTAATGGATAAAACACAAAACAGTGTTTGATTGCTGAGAGAGAGAGAGAGAGAGAGAGGGGGGGGTTTGAAAAGGCTTTGGATATGGGCCCATTCCCTATCAGTGAAACTTGTAAGGAATGGATAAAAACCCAAAAACAGTGGTTATATGAATTGCTGAAGAGAGAGAGAGAGAGAGAGGAGGGGGGGGTGGGGGGTGGGCGGCGGGTCAGATTTGAAGGACTGTGAGAAGTATACACATTTTAGGTTTTGGAGTGGGGGGTGGGCGAGCGGGTCAGATTTGAAGACCTGTGAGAAGTATACACATTTTAGGTTGGAGATGGAAATTTGTTTTATATCCTGAGTGTGAACTCTCATATTTGGTTTGAGTTAGAGAGGATGCATAGTTTCATTGATAAATAGAAGCAGAATTTCTGGCCTTTTAGTGTTAGAAATCTGTATAGAGCTGGTGAGTAAGCTAACTGAAATTTATGGTTTACAATTATGTGAGAGTAATAGAAATTATAAAGGTGGTGGACTTTGAGTGTGTTTAGAGGTGCAATTTGGTTAGGCTTATAAGTGATCTTTGAGTGATTGATTCTGATGTTCTGCTGATAGTAATAGCCAATCAAACAGTTTTCTGATGTTTAATTATCATAGATAAGCCTTTTGGGAGAAATTGATTCTCTGTTTCTTGTGTACTTGTAATTTACATCAAGGTGTATATATACACATAAACCTACAACTATATAGGAAATTTACAATAAAGAAAAGAAATCAAGGATCCCTAAGAATCGTATAAGTCAATACTAACCCTCAAGTTGGTGCATAGATATTGCACATGCCCAACTTGCAAATCACATTATGGAATTATTTGCTGTTAAGCCTTTAGTGAGAACATTTGCAATTTGATTATCCCAAGTCATATGAGTAAGTTTCAAAAACACCTTGTATGATTTTTTCTTGTATGATTTTTTCTTTTATGAAATGTCTATCAATAACTATATGCTTTGGCTGATCATGTTGAACATGATTTTGAGCAATACTAATGGCGGCCTTCTTATCACAGAACAAAGTTGAACATTTTCCTTTTGGTATTCATAATTCTTCCATTATCTTCCTTAGTCATAGCAGTTCGCAAACCTCTTGAGCTATAACTCTATATTCCGCTTCTACACTCGAATGTGCTACTACAGTCTGCTTTTTACTTCTCAAAGTAACTAGGTTTCCTCCAACAAAGGTAAAATAACCAGAAGTTGATCTTCTATCAGCTGGAGATCCAACCCAGTTAGCATTAATAAAGGCTTCAGTTTTTAGGTGACTGTGCTTAGAGAAAGTAGACCTCTTCCAGGTGCAAACTTTAGATATCTTAAAATGCAAAAGACAGCTTCAAGACGAGAACTAAGGGGATCATGCATATATAGACTAACTAGACTTACAGCATATGGTATATCAGGTCTAGTATGTGAGAGATAAATCAATTTGCCAATCAACCTCTGATATTGACCCAAGTCAACTGGTTCTCCCGTTCTTGCTTGCCATTTGTGATTAACTTCAATGGAAGAGTCAGCTGGTTTACTATCCAACAGTCCAGTTTCTTTCAAGAGATCCAGGATATATTTCCTTTGAGAGACAAAGATCCCTTTATATGATGTAGCAACTTTTATACCCGGAACCTCCTAAGTTCTTAATCTCAAACTCCTGAGCCAACTTCTTTAAGCGAGCAATCTCCTCTTCATCATCTCTAGTCACAATCGTATTGTCAATAGAGACAATTAGTAAAGTGACCTTACCATTACATTGTCTGATAAACAAGGTATGATGAGCATTACTTTGAGAATAACCAAAGGAAACCATGGCCTTACTGAACCTATCAAACCATGCTTTAGGTGACTGCTTTAGCCCATACAATGCTTTCTTCAATCTGCAAATCTTACGTTTGGTTTTCTCGTTATCAAAGCCTAGAGGTAGGCATGGCCACCGGTTCATTTTGAACCGGAACTGAACCGTACTATAGATGAATCAGAATCGGACCAAAACCGTCGGTTCAAAGTTTTAAATCGGAACCGGCAGTTCAAGGGCCGGTTAAGGTTCATGTGAACGTTAAAATCTGAACTTGAACCGACCCATAATCGGTTGTTCCGGTTCACGGAACCGCATTGGTTCAATGAACCGGCCATGCCTACCTGGAGGAATATCCATGTACACTCCTTATCTAGATCATGCAAAAAATCATTCTTTACATCACATTGATGCATGCCCCAGTCCAGGTTGGCTGCACAGGACAATAAGACTTTAATGGTGTTCATCTTTGCACTTGGAGCAAAAGTCTCTTGATAGTCCACTCTAGAGATCTGAGTAAATCCCTTTGCCATCAATCTGGCTTTATACTTTCAACTGCCAAGTGTTTTACTGTGAACACCCATTTGCATCCCACTAGTTTCTTCCTTAATGAAGGGCTAACAAGTTCCTTTGTTCCATTTTTGGCTGAAGCTTTCATTTCCTCCACAATTACCACTTTCCATTTTGGATCTCGATACGCTTCCTGCCTGAGAACAATGGGAAGATCAATATTATCAACAACAGGTTCAGAGTTAGGAATATTAATGGAAGGAATTGCATCAAAACTAAAACCAGGAATTATAGAGGACTCACCAGATGATTCTTCAGGACCTAATTGCAGAGACGATGGTTGACCAGGTGTATCATGCGTGATAGCATTAACCTTCTCTCTTCAACTGTACCTCTTTAAATTTGGCCTATCAAGTCTACCCTTTTTTGGTTCATGCTTATTACTAGTGTTTAGATTTATAAATTGTTCAGGACCAGATATGGACATAGGAGCTAAGTGAGCTTCCTCTTCTATCCTAATCTCCCCCTTAGATTTTATAAATTGTTACAGGACCAGATATGGACCAATAGGAGCTAAGTGGGAGCTTCCTCTTCTATCCTAAATTCTTCCCCCTGAAAGAGGAGTCTGAGTAAGAAAAATGAGGTCAAACTCTCTAAAGGTCAACATCCCATACTCACAAAACATTTTTTAAGGTTGGAGGATGATAACACTATATACCTCTTTGAGTGGCAGAATATAACCAAACAATACACGTTTTTAAATCTCTAGGTTCTAACTTGCCTCCCATGCCTGTGATGAACAAAACAAAACACCAACCAAAATACTTGAAGGAATAATATTATATAGGTATACCACTGTAAGGCCTGCTTGTAGGGCTTTTAAAATTTGTGTCTTAAGAAGGCATCCCATTAAATGAAAATAAGCTGCAGAAAAGCTCTTCATTCCCCAATATAAGTCTGGAACATTCATGGTGAATAAAAGAAGATCTGGTTAACCTCTAGTAAATGTCCATGTTTTTTTAATGCCCCATTTTGCGCACATAGTATTCACATAACAGTTTTGATTTATGATTCCATTTGAGTCTAAACATGCTTGAAACATACTATCTATATAGCTCTGTTCGCAATCACTAGTCCCTATAAAAAATTTTTTAAGCTTTCCGCATCAAATTGTGTACTAATCATGTTATGGAAAATTTGAAGCAAAGAAAAAACACTTCAATTTTTTGCTTTCAGCAAGTAAACCCAAGTTAAATTCCGGTACAACAATCATGATAGGTGGACAAACGCAATTTATATACTAGATAAGAAAACAGTAGTAAGAAACCCATACATCCGAATAAAGAGTCATGAAAGGAACTGAAATTTTTATTATTATGGGAAATATAAGAAACTCGCTTGGTAAATATAAGAACTCCTTGTATGTTTAGCAAATTCACAAGCATTACAACTTAAAGACTCTAACTGACAATGCTAAAAAATACTAGGATATAGTTTCCTAGAACCAAAAAAGACTAGATATGGAGTTTAAGAAAAAACAAATTATATATGGATTCCTATACTGCAAGGGTAAGATATCATTTCCTTTTTTAATGCGGAAATCAGATCTTGCAAATGAGACCAAATTAAGAACCTCCTGGGCCTGGAAAGCAACACATTTTTCTAATTCTAGTTTGCTTGTCAGACTCGAATTTAAGAGTATACTGATGCCGTGTGCTTCGTGTTTTGCCTACTTGTCAAAAGGATTTGTTTGTGATAAATGAAAGTTTGGTCCAATTGGTAGTTACTTCACCAACACCACAGGTACTCTATTTAGTTTGTATTTGTTTTCATAAAGAAAAAATTATAATTTTTCGATTTTCTTATTTTAATATGCAGTAATTGCTCCTGGATTTCATTCCATGTATTTGGAAGCTATGGTCAAGATATTTACAGATTGTTCAGAAAGATCAATATCAAAATTTGAGCAACTACTAGACCGGGAGGATTCTCATGGTAACAATGTAGTTGAATTAGATCTTGAAGCAGAATTTTCAAGTTTAGCTCTTGATATCATTGGACTAGGAGTCTTCAACTATGACTTTGGTTCTGTTACAAAAGAATCACCTGTGATTAAGGTTTGATAAAATTTGTACCATGATGTGGCATTACATTTGCTGCATGCTAAGCTACTGCCTTCTTTTTATCCTAGTGCTTTTTTTTTTTTTTAATCTTCTCCTTGTGCATGTGTAACCGGGTAAAAAAAAGGATTCCTGGTAGCTTGATTGCATAAATGGTCGCTGAACTTCTAATCTAATTTTGGTAGGATCACTAAACATATTGTTGATTCTAGTTTTGCTAAATTTGCATCAGTCAAATTGAACTACATCAACATATTGATTTGTGTACTGGATTGGCAGATCCAGATTATGCATCATAAGCCATTTGAGACGAACTGAATTTGTCTACTATTTTCACATGATTTTCTTACATATAATGTCATAATTTTGCATTTATGTAGGCTACGCCAAATGCTGAAGTTTAATGGTTGGATCTTGTAAAAATTTATTGCAGGCAGTATATGGTACTCTTTTTGAAGCTGAGCATAGATCCACTTTCTATATTCCTTATTGGAAATTTCCTTTGGCAAGGTGGATAGTGCCCAGACAGCGGAAGTTCCACAATGACCTAAAAGTTATCAATGATTGTCTTGATGGACTCATCAGAAATGCAAAAGAGAGTAGACAGGTGAGAAAAAATCCCAACTTTCATGATTGGAGGTGAATATTCATTATTATGTAGAATTTAATTAATAATATTACTTAATTAGAGATTGTTGTATTTGAAACTCCATTACCCTTCACTTGTGCTTCTATTTTTATTGTTGCTTTGTGTGTTTTGCTATCAAATGATAAGTCTTTTTGAGATCTTAACTGTATTTATGAATCATTTATTGTAATGAGAAAGCCACTCCTTTTGGATTACGGAAGGAAATATGGATAAATTAAATGATCTTATGACCATTGTTGTTGATCATTCTGTTGGTAATATTTTAGTTTTAAAACCTGAATTATGTTGGTGGTAACATTTATAATGCATTTAATCTAACAAGAATCAATTGATTAATTCATGCCTTCATATGGTAACTTGTAACTTTTATGTCCCAAGTGGTGGAAAATGCGTTGATTGTATAACATGACAATCTGTGAAGTGACTCCTATTGCAAGAACATGAAACAAACAATAAATCTAGTCTGCTACCTTTTCTTCCTATATACTGGAACAAGTGTGTTCTTTTTCCCCCATGAGATGATTTATTAAAACGATTACTTTAAACTTTTCACAATTTGCCTAACGATAGAAGAATACTGTTAATTGGTAGCAAAAACCTCATATGCATCATAATTTGCTTCCTCATTATATGTAGATCGATCCAAGTGTCCATAGGTTAAAATCAATTACAAAATTGAGAAGGACAGAGGAGATGACTTACTTTATGGGTTACAAAATGCCTTATTTGGTGAATGGCAATGAGGACATCACTTTTATATTGGTCTGCATCCTTGTCGTTCTCATGCACTTTGAGCAAGTTTAAAGATGTGAAAACTCAGAATGATATTTTGTGTATGCCTTATCAGGATCTTTATAGAGTCCCATAATCATGTTGTTTCAGTAAATTAGGTACATATTCAGGCACTAGAACTTTAGAAAGTAAGGTGTTTTCTTTTTTTTTTTTTTTTTTAATTTAGAAAGTCGGGGTATTTTTTTTCAATTATTGGTTTTCTTGAATGGTGGTTTGGTGTCTTTACTAGTTTATTGAGTGTTTGTCGCTTAGGCTAGATTATTCCTTTTATTTTTCTTTGAAGTTGAAAACCTTAGATGATTATGACTGGTTTTAGAAGTCTAATGAAGGTTTGGGATTTATTTGAGTCAATAAATACTTTTGTTTTAATGCTCTGTTATTTAGTTTGTCGATCAAAATTCCTGTGGGAATTGTTGCCTCTTATTGTCTGATGCACTTCAATCGTGGATGCAATAGTGCAGTAGCTTGGGTTTGATGCCTGAAGTTTGTCTGTGAAGCCTTGACTCTTCAATCTCTATTATTCAGTTTCTCAATAGGAGTTCCTACAACTGTTGCGCCTTTCTGTGGTGATGCAGTTAATCCAAGGTTTGATGGCTTTGGTACCTTGGATATCATGGTTACAAAAGTTTAGGTGCAAAGGACTCTTCTATTTTAGTGTTCGAAACATACATACTGCCTGACCTATATTATAAACAGCTCCAGGATCCTCTATTTTTATGTTTAATTTTGCTTCTTGAACATATCCCATTAGAAACTCTAATCATCCACCTTTTTTTTTTTTTCATTATAACTTTCAAAAACCAAATGGTTTGGGATTAAGGCTTAGAATCTTTGACATGACTTATGATATTCAATGAGAAACAGTTGACATATTTTGTAAAAATGAAATGCAATTAAATCATTTCCACTTTGTTTGTTTTGAAAGCCATCCTATAAACACATCATATAGGCAGAGTTTTAAATTGGGTTAATTATATTTGTGGTGTTTCAACTTTTTAATTTTTTTTATTTTGGTGTCTCGAACGAACAAGTTTAAAATTGAGTGTCTAAACTAATAATTTGTATACAATTTAAGTGTATTTAGCCGGAATATCTCATTGGAAAATCAAAATGAACCATTTTAACCCATTACTTTATTTATTTCTCTAGATTATTATACCTTTCTTTCTTATTTATTTTCACTCTTTTTTTTTTCTTTATTTTGTTTTGGAATTGAAAGAAAATTAGAAGAAATTTTGAGACTTTGTTTTAGAGAAAAGATCTAAAAGCAATAAAAAAATTAAAAAAAATGAAAAAAGAGAGATGAATTGAATGCATGTTTATGTTTGATATTATTTATTGAGTAAAATGGTGTATTTTAATTTTCCGGCTAAATGCACTTGATTGCAATTTTTTAATAGTTCGGATATTCAATTTTAAATTTTTTTCCATTCAAATACTGAAAAAGAAAAAGATTAAAAAGTTCAAACACCACAAAAATAAAATTAAACCTAGAGAAGGGGCTTAACTGAAAGAAGAAAGGAAACTCAAGTTACTAGAAATATTTTAAGTGCAGGGAAACAAGAAAATTCAAAAAGAAAGGAGAAAAAGAAAAAGAAATAGAAGACTAATGAATTGCTAGCCTGGCAATATATAATTTTTATCTGTGATAGCACTGGATCTCGTGTATTTTTCTTAATTTAGTTACTTATTGCAAATGCAACAACAATATATGCAGTAGAGGCTCAGAGCTACTGTCCAGATCTCGACTTTGGTTAAATTCTTTTACAGGAAACAGATGTTGAAAAGTTGCAGCAAAGGGACTATGCAAATATAAAGGTGGGTACATGTTTTCTGAAACATACTTTGTGAAACATAATGTACTTTCTTTGGGTTGTAAGCTGAAAGATATTAACTTACATAATAAAAATAAAGATACCAATGAGGCATGACGGCTGCATGTAATATAAGTATTTAGGAAGCATGTCAATGCCCAAGATCTGATCTGGCACATGCCGAATAGGCATTAGTAATTAATTTGTCTACTTTCACGCCTTTTTTATTTTTTGAATTTAAGAAGCTCTAGAGTTTTTAGGACTTTTAGTAATTGCAAATCTGTTCATACTTGTAGTCTACATTATACATATGATATGAATGTAAGAAGAATCTTGTATTTTAAACCTTATTCAAACAATGCAAAGCAAATCAAAATCTTTTTTCATCAAACCCTATAAGTGCATATGCTTGTTATACTTCTCTTATAAATATATATGATGCAACTTCAACTTTAAATGAGATGCACATAGAATTTTGAAAGTGATGCCTGAGGATTCTAAGGATTGATAGGCATGAAACTAAGCGTCTTTTTTTTATTTTTACCTCTAATTTTTACTACAGGCAGTTCAACTTTCTGCAGCTACCTGCTTCAAATTGAACATTGAACTTCAATTGCAAATTTTAAACACATAAACCACACTAAAAGTCCATGTAGCTTCAAAAGAAGCCGAAATAAGCACCCAGCAAAATTATCTGCATAAAGATTATTATAAGGTTAAAGATCCTCAAAATTTTTCAAATATAGCACAGTAATTTTAACACTTTCAGGATGCGAGTCTCTTGCGATTTCTTGTTGATATGCGAGGAGCTGATGTTGATGGCCGTCAGGTAAAATATTTTTAGTTCCCTACCAGTTCTTATATCAATAATTTCGATTTCTTTTTTCTTGCCACAGGATTGAATGGAACTGAAGACTCTCAAATGATTTTATTACTTTTTGAAATTTTTCTTGAACAGCTAAGAGATGACCTGATGACAATGCTCATTGCTGGCCATGAAACAACAGCTGCTGTTCTTACTTGGGCTGTGTTTCTTCTTGTGCAGGTATATGTTTCTTCATACCAAATCTGACTTAATCTCACCAATATCCTCATAGAATTCTGGTATTCTAGTAATTCTATTGATCAATAAGTTCTTTCTTCTGCCTTGAGTTGGTGTTCATGGGTGTATATTAATTTCAAAAATTGCAGAATCCGTCCAAAATGAGAAAAGCTCAAGCAGAGATTGATACGGTGCTAGGTCAGGGAAAGCCAACATTTGAACTGCTTAAGAAATTAGTGTGGGTCTATCGATCTTTTACTTTATGATCTTGATTCTACTCGCTAGGGGGTATTCTAAAAATACCTAAGTGTATTTCCTTGATTAATATTTCCAACATTAACATAAACACATAAATAAACACAAACACACAAATAAGTAAACAGAGAACCAATATTAAACAGAGGCTTGCTTCTCATATGAGTTTCTTTATTCAAGGTGAAAACTGGGTAATTACCTAACTTTTAACTGAAGCCATATTCTTATTTGTTTTCTAAATCAATATGCTTATTAGATATATATTTGAGCTTCTCCAGAAAACTGGTAGTATAGTTGAAAGAGTTTTTCCCAAGATTATGTCATGCTTGTGCTGAAACTGACTGCCATAATAAATGGCCGAATGGAGGCCGAAGTGCACCATTATTTGGTTGACATAGGTTCCTGGTTTCCTTTTTTATTTTATTTTATTTTATTTTATTTTAATCAGCAAAATAAATTTATTTTATTAGAAATCCAGGAAAAATTTATCAAACTCCAACAATAATCCCAAGTCAATGGACTCCTTGTCTTGCTATTGGTACCTGAAATATGATTATGCCTGGACATTTTCAGGTACATAAGACTTATTGTTGTAGAGGCTCTTCGTTTGTATCCTCAGCCCCCATTGCTAATTAGGCGTGCACTCAAATCAGATGTCTTGCCAGGTATTTCTCGTTGGTATCAAATAGAAAATTGTTGGTAATACTGATTTCTGAATTATTTTTATAATAATTGCTTGTATGCTCAAGTTTGAGAACTTGGTTATAACTTGTACTATTGCTTACTTGGTCCTTGGGATATTAACTGTCGTTTTTGAGATTCTTCTAATGTTCATTGAGCCCATGATACACTTGCAGATGAATTGTGCTGTGAAGGAAAACATTGAATGACCAATCTTATATTTTTTGGAAACTAATAAAGCTCTACCAAGGGTTGGCCTGATACACTTTTCTCACCGCTATTTTAAAATTAAGAACTTTAGTTTCATAGATATATTTATGGGAATGGTGAAAGAGACCTGTAAAGTATACCAATATGGTTTGCACAAAAATTTAAAATATTCCATTTATTTCTTTCAATTGATGCATTTTGCAAAAGTACTTAAATTTTGCAGGAGGATACAAGGGGAGTAAAGATGGTTATGCAATTCCAAAAGGAACTGATATCTTTATTTCTGTGAGTAGAAGCATTTACGTTACCTTTTTTTATTTTTAAAAAAAAATTTTGAATCTTGTGCATAGCATGTGTGAGGACTTGTAGAAGGAAAAGAAAAGGGCAAAGAGGAGGGAAAGAAGTACCTTAACCATTGATATTAAACCTACTTCCTTTTCAGAGTAAATTAGACAGAATATTTCCTTGTAAATTATTTGGTTGAATTTGTGCTTCCCATCTATATTTTCTGTTTGTTTGTATTTTGCCCATTCAGGTTTATAATCTACACAGATCTCCATATTTTTGGGATTTACCCAATGAATTTGAACCAGAAAGGTTTTTAGTGCAAAGAAAGAGTGAAGAAATTGAAGGATGGACTGGTTTTGATCCATCTCGGAGCCCAGGAGCATTATATCCAAATGAGGTCTCTCATCAGTTGCTTTCCAATTTCTAAGCACAATGAATCATTTGTTCACTTCTTTGACTTCCACCTTTTGGGTGTAATTGTCAGATTATAGCCGATTTTGCCTTCTTACCCTTTGGTGGAGGGCCCAGGAAATGTGTTGGAGACCAATTTGCACTCATGGAGTCAACAGTTGCGCTGGCTATGTTATTGCAGAAGTTTGATGTGGAGTTGAAAGGCTCTCCAGAATCTGTGGAATTGGTCACCGGTGCAACAATTCATACCAAGAATGGATTGTGGTGTAAATTAAGGAAGAGATGACTTGCATCTTCATATTCGGATTGTTGGAGGCCTTAGGATTAAGCAGCTGATAAACAGTGAGGTTTGGCAATGAAGGTTGAGGTGCAATTTTCTGTGACAAGCCTACAGTACATACTAAATAGATAAGCAGCCAGGTATCAAAAACTAGTTATTACAAGTAAACCATGTTCTGAAAGATTTGTATTGAACACATTTTTAGCAAAGCTATTACAAATAAAAAAGAAAACATTTCAATAGCAAGGATAATATCCTTTTGCTACAGTTCCAATGCACACTGGATGCTTTATAAATCTTCCAGGCTTTGTGGAGATACCAATACTTCTAAGATTTGGGGCCAAGAATAAATCAGTTTTCGATCATAAAATTATAAAAACATTACATGTTAGAGCCTGTTTATAAAATGCATGAGAAGATAAGTAGAATGTATTAATAGAAATTTTTCTTCCCTTCTAATAGTATAAAGGCATATATTTATAAGGTAGACAAAGTAGTCATTGTTCATTATGAGTGGGAGACAAAGCCATTAAGTATTGAATGAGCATCCCATAAATGCTTTTCTTTGACCGAGCATTACAAATCCTTTATTGATTTATAACGTTCGATATAATTGCTGTAACGTTTGGTATTAAATTTATTTAATATCTTTGATTTATTTGTTAGTTTATCAGGTAAAATAGTTCTCCAATAAAGTTTGGGATGAATTTATTTATTTAGT
Organism: Jatropha curcas; assembly: GCF_014843425.1. Next base: position 294,741 of record NW_023590759.1, read on the forward strand.
CGTCTTTAATCTACATGGTGGCGTGGTGAAAAGGCTATGGTATTGATGGAGATTCATGCTTGTGCTACAGTGACACGCCCGTGCCGTACTAAGGTCTGACTCTTGGAGTGGAGAAAAGCACGCCCGTGCTTTGAGGCACGCCCTAGCTGTGCTAGGGTCTGACTTGATTGAAAACGTGATGAAAGGCTAAGGTGACCGATGATGAAGATTAAGATGACAAAGATAGATGATTGTTTTGGAAACAAACAAAACCCAATAGTTTTTGGGAACTAATAAAACTCAAATGTGATTAACACTTTCTTGTTATTCAAAATCTCCTTCAATATACACAAAAATCCCTTTAAATATGAAGACAAGGGACATAATTTCAAAGGACACCTAACTAAGGTTGAAAACAACACACACAATTTTAAAGACACAAATTCAAAGGACACCTAACTAAGGTTGAAAGTAACAGACACAATTTCAAAGACACAAATTCAAAGGATACCTAACTAAGGTTGAAAACAACACACACAATTTCAAAGACACAAATTCAAAGGACACCTAAGGTTGAAAATAGCACAAAAGGGCTGAAATGCAAAGTCAATGATAAGGACACCTAAGGTTGAAAATAGCACAAAAGGGCTGAAATGCAAAGTCAATGATTAACCAAATAGTCTTTGATGGTTGTCTTAAAAAATGATGGTGTGAAGGAACCCAAATGGCTCTAAAAGGAGCTGTAGCTTCAGATTGAACATGTCACCTCCACTAAGCTCATCTTCACTTGGAGTGTCTTCATCAACTGCACTAATGGACTAATGGAATCAAGACCAAGGCCCATGTCTAGGACAGCTTGTAAGGCTAGGCTAGATGGACCTCCATCATTCTCCCCTTCTTAAAAAGTTTCAACTTCATCAGAAGTTCACATGTTGTCTTCCTTGTACTTGGTTAGGACATTTACATTGAAGGTGTTGGAAATCTTGTAAGACGGAGGTAACTCTACCTTGTAAGCATTCTGGTTTACCTTCTTGATGATCTTGTAAGGACCCTCGGCCTTAGGCATAAGTTTATTCTTTCTTTTAGAAGGGAATCGTTCCTTCCTTAAGTGAACCCACACTAGATTACCTTCTTTGAACTCCATAACAGGTTTCAGCTTGGCTTGCATCTTGTAGGCTTCGTTCTTCTTCTCAATATGTGCTTTTGCTCTAGCATGGAGTTTGCTGTTAACATTGCGCGTGTTTGTAGGT
>NW_023590759.1:296469-344382 GCF_014843425.1 Jatropha curcas
GAGGCCTGCGCCAGCGCGCGCAGGGGGCCTGTCGCCACCGCGACGGGCGTGCGCCTGTCGACCCCGCGCGGGCGGGGCCTGGCCCCCCACCCCCTGGGCGACACCTGCCGGCAGACCGGGCAGGGGCCTGCCGCACCCACCCGACTGGCGGCGGCACTGCGCGCTCCCAGCGGCACCCCCGCCCAGCTGGCGGGACCTGCACCCCCCGCCGAGCCAGCGGCACTGTCGCCCGGGGACCCGAAAATGCCTATAATAGCCATTTTCAGCCCATTTTTGGACACCTCCTGTCTGTGTTGACGACGAAATCCTTCTCCCTCTCACGCTACCTTGCGTTTTCTTTACCGCTTTTTAGACATTTTATTTAATTTTTATTGCATTTTTATTGTGATATTGACATTAAAATTAAAACAAATTAAATTAATTAATATATTTCCAAGCAAGGAGCATATTCTGGAGTTAAGAACGGTCGTCGATTAATCAAGTATGTAACAAACTCTGCCTAATTTAATTGTAGCACTCTGCATTTTCTCTTCTTACTGCTTATAATTCTACAATTCATAATGCATTTCACCGTGTTTTTGTTTCATTATTTTTTGGTAAATAAACTGCCTTAATTAATTTGATTAAGTTAAATGCCCCGGTTAATCAATAATCGTGGTACTTAAAGCCTTAAATCGATATAATATTGGTTGAAAAGAGCCTAGTTCGAATTAATAACTACGGTTGCAAATGCTTTATTTCGAACAAATCCGGGCTTAAGTCCAATTAATCAATAATTGTGCTAAAAGCCTTAATCAAGCCACTTTCGACAATAATGTGTAAGCTCGAACGGCCGATTTATTGCATAAATCGTGGCATTAAAAGCCAAAATCGCACCATCTTTGGCAAAAAACTAATTGTCTTAAACAACACATTTTGCCACGGCCTTAAAATCAACCATATTTAGCGGACAAATCGCTTAATTAATCAATTCTTTTGGCCAAAGGCTTAAAAATCAACCATTTTGGCGACAATCGCCTAAATCGCACTTTTGGCAACAATTGCCTAAAATCAAATACATTTTGGCTAAAGCCATTAAAATCAACATTTTGGCAACATGCCTAAAAATCAATCAATCTTAGGCGATGCCAAACAAATGCCACAAAGCATTACACACACTCATGCACAAAGCATATAACACACTCATGACAAGCATATACACACTCATGCCAAAGCAATACACACTCATGCATTAAGCACTAACCTTAAAAGCCCTTTAAAAAAGGCCTATCGAACTACGTTGACTTTGATTCTTCTATTCAAACGGAAGTACGTAGGCATGTTTGGATTTAACCGCGCAGCCGCAAGTCAAAATTCACTCAAAATTTCATTAATCCATCATCACCTTGCAAAGCATTCATTCATCGGTTTAGTCTTATCAGCATGACATTAGTTCGGGATCCACTCGTGCAGGACTGTGCCGTAAACATTGGGATATCTAACTAGTGAATAAGTTAATTAAAAATCGAGTACTTAGGTTTTTTGCTAGTTTACCCTAAAATAATTGAAACAGTGGCGACTCATAATTCACGTGCATTTCTTTCTTTTAGTTCCACAATGCATTCATATGCTGATATTTTGGGGGGGTTCACAGTTATTTCGGATGTTCATTAAAACTTTCAACACAAGATACTATAAGGTTTTGAACTCTGTGATACACATTAACAAATTTTGAACAAAAAATTACTCTTCATTTGCAGCACATTGGAATTCCATGGTCTTATCTTGCGATTATCAAATTAAACAAGTTCAACGCACTACCCTCCTCTTATGCTTGGTAGACTTTTCAGTAACATGGTGAAGATTACACCAGACCCAAGCCTGTGTTCAAGCCTGTTCAAAGGATATTTCAATTCTAAAAAGCGACATCTACCTTTGGCCGAAAAGCTCCAAAGAATTTAGATTCTTAACAGATAGAGAGCAAATGGCAGGCTGCACTTGCCGCTGCAGTCAATTGAAGAAATTCAAGAAAACACTACAACGAGATCAATTGTCAAGTATTGCAAGAGACGATGATGAAATGAAGCTACTTCTAGGCTACTCACCTCTCCATCAGACGATTGTTCATAGATTAGATAAGATTAAAGTTCTATTCCAGTTCAAATACATGTTCAAGCTACAGTTGCTGTTTAGTAGCGCTCTTTCTGTACCTTGAACTCTGTAAAGTTGTTGTCTATCATTACACTTTTTGTCTGTATAGGCTATCCAACTCTGTCTCTATAGGCTTATCAAGCTTTTGTCTGTATTAGGCCTACCCTATTTGTCTATTTTGGCTTATCTATCTTATTGTAAAAGGTTTAATATAACATAGAAACAAATAAAAATAAACTATCCCGGACTTTTAAATCACAATAAAGTCCATACCTCTTCTATAAATAGCTAAGTACGATATGAGAAAGGAAGTTGAACGAAAGAAGCGTGCTTGGCTATCTTCTACCCTGCTCTTTCAAAAAGCTTTGGCAACTCTCTTTTCTGGTAGTAATTAGAAGCTTCTATTTGTATTACCGTGGTGGTTTTACATCTAATTTAAATTTTAGATTTCTTATTTTGCTTTTGTTTAGTTTAATACATCTCTTCCTCCGTCCCTCCACACTTCCAATCATACATCTCTTCCTCCGTCCCTCCACACTTCCAATCATACATCTCTTCCTCCGTCCCTCCACACTTCCAATCATACATCTCTTCCTCCGTCCCTCCACACTTCCAATCATACATCTCTTCCTCCGTCCCTCCACACTTCCAGTCAGCTCCCTTTTGGTATCAGAGCCTAATTCTTATCGGTTCTAGGGGTGAGGTTAAACGAATACTTATTGGAGATTCATTATTAGAGATAAGATATTAAAAATCTACTAGTTATTTTATTAAAATTTGATTTAATAATTAATTTAATTATTTAATTAGCTAATTAAATTATTGGTTAGTTAAATTAAATAATTTATTTTGATAACCCATCAAAATATTTAAATAGTTATTAAAATAAAATTATTGGATAAATAGTATTTACTGCATAAATAAATAATGTAGTAAAGTCCAATAAAAATTAGTCAAATGAACCAATTAAATTAAATCTTGGCGAATAAGTCAAACGTCTACATAAGCCAAGTGATGTAGCAGCAGCCAATGAAAGCCTGCCAAGTAGACCAATCAAATTACCTTGGCAAGGGGACTCCCTCAAATCTCTTTAAATAGGAGGCATTTCTTCATATAGACACAGACACATATAGAGAGAAAGATAGAAAAGAAGCCTCAAAACTCTGTCGAATTCAAGACTATAAAAAGTCTCTCCCAAGTCCAAAAGTTCAAAGTTCTTTCAACTCCAATTCAAGATCAAGTTCTTTCGACTCTTGGACTGTGCCCGAAGTTCGTTCTATATCAATTCAACATCAAGTCTTTTCGGTTGAATCGCATTCAAGATCAAGTCATTTCGAACCTTGAATCATATCCGTGACGGCAAAGAGAAGAATCAAGGTATGATCTTTATTGTAATAAGAAATTTCACACTAAAGATTGTATCCACTTCTTCATAAATACAATTTGTATTTTTGTATTTTGCTTCTTAATTTTTAGGAATAAATTTTACGCATATAGATTCTGGCACGCCCAGTGGAACGATCTCTACCTTTATATCTTCACTTTGCAAATCTTGGAGTCTCGACAAATCAACCAAAAGATTCAATGGTACCAAAGAAGATCAATGTCACTTTAAAGTTCGTACAAATTAGCGCTTCAAATTCTCTCAATATCAAATCTACTATTAAATCGAGTCTTAAAGCAAATATCAAGACGAAGTTCGTCGCTGAAATTTATGCAAATCCTCTGCCTCATTTGGCTATTGTTGCTTCACCAACTTGGATGGAGTCTGTTGACAAAAGCGGTTCTCAACAGCCGTCGATTGCTTCAACAATAAACTCTTCTAATGTCATGTCTGTTATGATGACTGGAACTATATCTACGGAGGAACAACTGGATGCTCTCAAGCATGCTCTTCAGGAGAAAGATAGCCAAATTGCCTATCCCATGAACAAGTTAGAAGGCGTGACAAGGAAAAGTCAGATGTTTGATAAGGATGAGTCTACATTAAAAGGGTCTACACCATTGAAAGAGACGCCATCAAAAGAGACCCTAGAAAAAGGTGTCAAGCTTACTATTGATGGATCTATCTCAACTATTCAATTGAAGGAGCTGATTAGAGAAGCCCTGAAAGATCAATTGGAGACTATGATGCAGCCTTGCTACACCTATTCAAAGCTATACACTTTGAGGATCGACATGATGAGGATGCCATCAAATTACCAACCTCCCACGTTATATTCTAAACATTGCTTGTTATATTCTAAATAGAACATTGGTAAGATCTAAACTCAAAAAGACTCCATATGAGCTATATATAGGTAGAAAGCTAAGCATTGGCTACTTTCACATTTTTGGGTATAAATGCTTTATTCTAACGAGAAAAATCATCTTTTTAAATTTGATGCTAAATCTTATGAAGGAATTTTTCTAGGTTATTCTAGTAATAGTAAAACATATAGAGTGTTTAATAAGAAAACTTTAGTTGTAGAAGAATCTATCCTTGTTGTTTTTGATGAGATTGATTCTACTTCTAGAAATATAGAAAATGACGATGTTGTAGACTTTAACCAAGAGAAGCAGAATGAACAATCAGAACAATTAGAACAGGAAGAAAATGAGCAGAATGATGAAAATCCGGTTGAACTAGTTGATGGACATAAAGAGCAGAACAACGTTGAAAGTCAAATGCCAAAATCAGAAAATGGATATTCTGACTTACCAAAGAGTAGTGATTCCACAAGTATCATCCGTAAGAGGACATCATTAATAACCCTTCTGAGAGGATGTGACTAAAGCTCAATTAAAAAGATATTTTGGCAATATTGCTTTCGCTTCTCAATTAGAACCCAAGAATATAGAAGACGCTCAAAATGATGAAAGTTGGAATCTTGCTATGCAAGAAGAACTAAATCAGTTTGAGATAAACCAAGTTTGGGGACTTGTTTCTGGACCCAGAAACCATTCTGTTAGCGGAATAAAATGGGAGTTTAAAAATAAGCTTGACGAACATTGTAATGTTGTGAGAAATAAAGTTAGATTAGTGGTTCAAGGGTACAACTAAGAAGAGGGCATCGATTTTGATGAGACCTTTGCTCCAATTACTAGACTTGAGGCCATTAGAATGCTTTGTGCATTTGCTTGTTTTAGAAACTTCATGTTGTATCAAATGAATGTAAAAAGTGCTTTTCTAGATGGTTTTCTAAATGAAGAAGTGTATGTAGAACAACTACCCGATTTTAAAGTTTATGAAAAACCAAATCATGTTTATAAACTTACTAAAGCTCTTTATTTTAAAACAAGCTTCTAGAGCTTAGTATGAAAGATTAAGTAAGTTTTTATTTTTAGAGGAAATGTGGATAATACACTATTTGTCAAAAACCAAGTACTTGATATTCTAGTTGTTCAAATCTATGTTGATGACATAATCTTTGGTTCTACTAATAACATTTTATGTAAGGAATTTTCTAAAATTATGCATGGAAAATTTGAAATGAGTATGATGGGAGAACTTAACTTCTTTCTTATACTTCAAATCAAACAATGCCATGATGGAATCTTTATAAACCAAGGCAACTACACTAGAGAGTTGATGAAAATGTTCAAAATGGAAAGTGCCAAGGTATGTAGTACTCCAATGAGCCCATCCACAAAATTAAAAAAAGATAAAAATGGAAAGGATGTGGACATTAATTTATTTAGAAGTATGATTCATTCATTGCTATATTTAACTGCTAGCAGACCTGACATTCACTTTAGTGTGTGTTTGTGTGCTAGATTTCAGTCATGTCCTAAAGAATCTCATCTAATTGTTGTGAAAAGAATTATGAGATATCTTTGTGGAACTTCTAATTTGGGTCCGTGAAATTCTAAAAATGATTCATTGGATCTTGTTGGGTATAATGATTCTGATTTTGTAGGAAGTAGAGTAGACAGAAAGAGTACGTCTAGAACTTGTCAATTTCTGGGTAGTTCCCTTATATCTTGGTTTAGCAAGAAGCAGACTTCTGTTGCTCTTTCTATTGCAGAAGCAAGAATATATAGCTGCTAGAAGCTGTGATGCTCAAGTTCTATAGATAAAGCAATAGCTAACAAACTATTGACTGAAAATAAAGTGATTCCAATCAAATGTGACAACACCAGCGTAATAAATCTTTCTAAATCTAGTCTAGCATTCTAGAACCAAACATATAGAACTCAGACACTACTTCATTCGTGATCATGTTTAGAAAGGTGATTAGTGGTTGAGTTTATTCTTACAAAAAAATAATTGGGAGATATATTTACCAAGCCATTGAATGAAAGTCAATTCTATTTAATTAAAAGGGAACTGGGTATGCTAATTCTAAACTCTTGAATTTAGAACTCTGATTATCATGTTTCTAAATGCTTTCTTGTGCTTTCAATAAAAGACCTATTTTAATTAGTATGTTTTGTAATTCTAATTCTAAGTGTGTACATTTCTGAAGAAGACTAAATTTTTGTCTAAAAAGCTTATCTCGTTCTGATGTGGAATTCTCAAGTTTTAGTCCACATCAGATTCTATTTTTATTAGATAAGTTAATTCTGATGCTTTTATTTTCCTTGTAAAATTTTTTTTAAAATTTTATTTTATTTTTGTAAAAGTGATCGTAGGCCATTAATGGTGTGTCAATTATGTGTTTACTTTTTCTTTACTTATTGTGTTTATCAAAGAACTTGCAAAGTTAAATCGGTTACTTTTTGGCTTCCCCCAAAACACATTTCACCTCTTTCAACATTCAAAACTGCTTCATCATTACTTTTCTCTCTCCCACGCCGCCTAACACTACCTCTCCTAAATAAAATCGCCCATTAAAGCTTTCTCTCTCTCATCAAAAGATGAAATTGCATTTAAACTTCATCTTCCTCTCTCTCTGTCTCTCAAATCATCTCTCTCCCTCAAGTGAAACCCTAAACTTCAGAAACCTAAATCCAGAAAATCACCATGTCAACAGAAGAACTAAAGCTTCTTGCTACTCTCACTAGGAAATTAAAAAATCTAGAACTGAAGCTTAAACAAGCAACAAGTCAATCTAGCCCAAAGAAAGGAAAATTGAAAACCAAAGAACAGAAATCAAAAGGAAAAGAAAAAATGACAGAGAAGGAAATTGCTTCTAAAGGTAAAGGAAGATCTATTCTCTCTCAAAACCCTTTAATGAGATCTTATGTTGTTGACTGGGGATATTTTGGAAAAGAGGGATTTCCTTTTAGAGAATGATTTGAGGCTCAGGGTTGGATGAATTTCTTGTCATTAGACAAACCCTGTTATAAAGATCTAGTTAGAGAATTTTATGGTTCTATTAGTGGAAGTAAGACTGAAATTTTTGTCAATAAAATTGGGAGGGAAGGTTAGATTAATTTCACTTAAAGATTTGAGTGATATTTATAAAATTCCAAATGAAGGGACTAGAACAATAAAAATTAGGGAGACCACTAACATTACAGGTTATGACGGGGATAAGTTTGCTAGAAAAATTTCTAAGAGGCCTACTGCTAACAAATAGAAAGCAATGGTTGACTATTCTAATTTGCATGAGAACATGATCTCTACAAAATTGTAGTTCATTATTTCCTGCCTAAGAGCGGGTCACTTACATATTTCAACCAAGTAGATCTGTCCTTAATGTGTCATCTTATGGAAAAGAAGCCTTACAATCTCTGCTATGCTTTATTTGATAAGATGCAGAATATAACAAAGTAGAAGTTACCCTATCGAATGATTTTGACTCCTATTTTTGAGTTTCTTAGTGTGAAATTAGAAGGGAAACACTGCAATGTTTCTAAATTGGATAGTACCTCTCTGAAAAATAATGAGGAAAAAAAAGGAGAAGAAGAAGTAGAAATAGAGAAAGAAGAGGAGAAATTAGAAGTAGTTCTAGAAAAAAAAAGGAAAAGGATAAAGTAGAAAAGGAGAAAATAGAAAAAGAAAAAGTAAAGAAGAAGGCAGAAGAGGAGAGATTAGGAAAAGAAAAATTAGAAAATGACAGATTAGAAAAGGAAAGATTAGAAAAAAGAAGAAGAAGAAGAAGAAGAAGAAGAAGAAGAGGAAGAAGAGGAAGAAGAAAAGCTAGAAGAAACAGAATTAGAAAAAGAGAAAATAGAAGAAGAAGATCAAGGAGGAGAAAACGAAAAAGATCAAGAAAAGAGGAAGGAAAAGATGCAGTATTAGAAGAAGAAGGAAAGGGTGAGTACCCTGAAGATGGAGGGGACTTTGGAGATTTCGGTAGAATCGAAGCAAAGGAGCAAGCACAAGAAAAAGGAGGAGATGAAACTCTAGAAGTAAGTGAGTCTGAAACTGAGAAGTTAGAATTTAGTGATGAAGAAGAACTGGAACCAAAACCTGAAAGCAGAAAGGCTTCAAAATAATCTCTTGGGCAGAAAGGTAGAAAATAAAAAATGATTGATGTTGAAATTCAGTTCATTGAGGAGCATTCTAATGAGTTAACAGAAGCTATCAAGTATGAAAAAGCCATAGTAGAAAACACTTAGTCATTAGTAGACTCGTTGGAAAGGATGAAGAATCTAAATGATAGGAGATTAGCAATTTTGAAGGCTAGGGCTCAAAAACCGGCTGAAGTCAGAACTCCAACTTCTTCAAGACCTAAAATTCAAGCAGACTACTCACAAAATGCCAAACTGGAGAGGCAAGCCTCTTTTGCATTCCTCAAGTACTTCTAAGAGAGACAAGGAAACCATGTAATCTACCACAGCCTGAATTCTTAGAAGTTCTAAGGAAGCTTGAATTGAAAACATTGGCCTAAACCTCCAGTAACCTTTGTCCAAACAATTCTGAGCAGGCTTTTGCAACTTTTGTAATAACTTGTTTTGTTTTTGTGAACACTTTATTTTGTTGTCTTGTTATTTGTTTTATATTTTGTTTTTAATCTATATTTTTTTTCTTATTGCAAGTCTGTGTTTATTTAACTTGTTTGTTCATTGTTTAGCAGATTTTACTTTATCCCTCTTTTCTGATGACAAAAAGGGGGAGAACACAGCTAGTATTTTCTATCTATGCTTATATTGCTTTAACTGTGATTCTTTTTGTTCTAATATTTTTGTCTTATGCGAACAAAAAGTTAATATTGCTTATTGCTCAACGCTTATGTTATTGCAATATTAATCATGTTTGTCTTAAGAGTTTTTCTAGTCATTAAATATTAGAACTGTTAGTTCTAATTCTATGATTAGTCTCTTCTCTAATCTTTGTTCTATTCTTTTGGAAGTTTTAATTCTCACAGTTCTTGATAAGTGTAAATTTTATAGTGTTTTTAATATAGTTTTTATTAGAATTTTAGTAAGGTAAATTTTATGGTTTTTAATATAGTCTTTTATTAAGAATTTTAGTTAAGTTTTTACTTCTTTAAGTTTAATTTTAAAATCACTTTTATAGTATAAATTGTGGTTAAAAGCTTCCTTGGGTCTTTCATCCGATTGATCTAAGAGAAAATTGCAGAAGATTTTGGCGCAGAAAAAGAACTTAGCTGCAAGGACCACCTCAGCTTTCTTAGCAGCGCCACAGTCCCCGTGCCTAAGAAGGCACGCCCATGTAGAAGCCAAGTAACCAAAGAGAGACAGAAGAGAGCACGGCCAGCGTGCTGTCAAAGGCACGGCCGTGCTACAATGGGACAGGGCGTGTTTAAGCATAGCACGACCCATGGCAACTCTAGACAAGACCTTCCACAGAGAAAGAGCACGCGCTGCCTGTGCTCTGGTGAGACGCCCGTGCCCAGTAACTTCTCCAACTAGCTCGTGCTACCTAGCACGCAATCGTGCTTCACTAAGTTATGAACGCTCCGACTACAGCACGCCCAGCCCCTGCCATGTTAGCACGCCCGGTGGCTGCCGAGGCGGAACCAGCGTGAAATTTAACACGCCAAATCAAGCCTTTCTCATATGGGCCCAGCTTCAGGGAAGTTTCCTAAAACCACACACTAAATAAGACCTGGACCTATTCTTGAAGAAAAAGGAGTCCTAATCAAGAAGAAATCAAGAGCCTAAACAGTTATGATCTCCTATAAAGGATTTTTTACTAAATAAGGATTCTATTTCCTAAAAGGAGTCAGACTTGCCTTCAGGACCTCTATATAAAGAAAGGAACTTCTCATAGCAAAGGATCTGGTTTTTTGTACACTCCTTTACATAATTCTCTTCTTCTCAAAGATTTCAAGCTTCAAATAATTGTGCTAAGATTCAAGGAAGCCATCAACATAGTTGTGATATAGTTTTTATTCTAAGTTTATTCTAAACTCTTCAATCTTGTTTTCCTTTCTTTATTGATTGTCTTTAAAAATAGTAAATGAATGAATTTCAAGTATGATTGAGGATTATTTTTAATTACATGGTCTATAAAACTTTCTATACTAGGGGATTTGATGTAATTTAAACTTCGATTCCAGCTATAATTATGTAGATTTTATTTTTCTTTGTTCTTGTTTATAACTTATTATTGTGGCTTAAAGGCCTTCCGGGCAAAAAAATTCCCTGGTTGAATTATTTCAATATCACATTCGGGAAAAAAAAAAGAAAAAAAAAAAAAAGGGTTTTATTGATATGAACAGGTAATATATTACTTGATAATAATAAACTTTTGATCGTGGAAACTATATGTTTGACTCAAGGGGGGTTTTCATAAAGTTAATAAATTATTAAGTTGTGAATTCACAAAACAACCATAAAACCTAATGATCTGATCTATGTTTAATTTCACTATTAAGATAGGTAATTAAATTGGACATAGCTAACAATAAATCGGGAGAGCTTGTTAGTAACCTTAGGGTTGTTTTCTCCTACTTGAACAATTAAACTTGATTAATGAACTAATAGAATAGGCTGGATGGAATTAAATGAAATCAAATTCCCTAGTAGCTTAATCCCCTGATTTCTTTTCACCTAAATTTTGTGTTTAATCTCTTTTACTTTGAATTTTATTTACTTTACAGCGAATTCCTTTCATCATCGTCTAAATAATAATAGGTTAACATAATTTTGGTAATTGAGAAACAATCCCTATGGATACGATACTTTCTTACTCTATATTACTTGTTGCGATTTCGTACACTTGCGAAAACCGCTGTCAAGTTTTTGGCGCTGTTGCCAGGGATTGGCGTATCAATATCAATACGAATTACCCTGTTATTAATTTAGACACTCTTTCATTTTTATTTAATTTTCTTTTAAGTGCTGTTTATTTTTACTGGTAATTTTCTCCTAGAATTATTCCCAGGTGTTTTATGCAAAGAAAGATCAAGGAACGACTGAACCTCTAGTCTTTGACCCAGAAATTGAAGAAAAACCTTTCGTATGGCAACAACGCTGCAAGACAACAAGAGAAATAAAAACTCGAACAACAAGCAGACATGGCCCAACGAAAACACGAAAACAGAAATGAATAACGTAGTTGGAGCCACCACTTCAAACATCCGATCCTGTACCTTAAGGGATTATACACCTAAATCTGAATGGGAACAACCTCAAGTATTACAAAGACCATAGGGTAGAAAGCTAATAACTTTGAAGATTAAACTGCAATTATCCAAATGCTCTCTACCTCGATCCAATATGGTAGGTTTGCCTAGTGAAGATCCTAATGCTCAACACCAATTTTTTGGAAATTTGTGACACATTCAAACAAAATGGTGTTTCTGAAGATGCAATCAAGTTGAGGCTTTTTCCTTTTACTCTTAGAGATAAAGCTAGATCATGGTTACAATCGTGTCCCGCTGGAAGTTTTACCACATGGGATGAATTAGCTCAAAAATTCCTAGCTAAATTCTTCCCATCCTTAAAAACCACCAAGCTGCGTAATGAGATAATGACATTTGCTCATCATGATCAAGAGAGCTTGTACGAAGCTTGGGAAAGATTCAAGGACTTGCAAAGGAAGTGCCCGCATCACAGTTTGCCCAAGTGGCTACAGGTACAAACTTTTTATAATGCACTATCTCCTAATATTAAAATCACTTTAGATGCAGCTGCAGGTGGATCCTTTGATAGATAGCAGCTGCAGGTGGATCCCTTTGAAAAGAAAGGAATTGGATTAAGCATATGAATTGATAGAGGAAAATGGCAAGGCAATAGCCATTACCAAAAAGTAGCCGAAGGAGAAAGAACTGCAGCAAGGAGTTTAACTGAAAATAGACGCCATTACAGCAACTTTAATGCCAAGGTAGAATTAACAAATAGACGCCATTACAGCACTCAATGCCAAGGTAGATAATATGGTAAGGAAATTGGACATGTTAACCACTAATCCTGTGAATTCGATTATGCAAGTGTGTGATAGGTGCAATGGACAACATGGAATCGGGGAATGCATCATGGACTCCTTAAATCCGCAGACTTTGGAGCAAGTGAACTATGTGATGAATCAAGGAAGAAAGAATTACCCTTATTCGAATTCATATGATAACAGGTTAAGGAATCATCCTAACCTATCTTATGGTAATCCTAACAATGCTTTGAATACACCCCCAGGGCTCCACCTTCCAGAAAAGAAATCTCATGATGACCTCCTCACTGCCCTCTCCAAATCACAGATGGAATTCATGAATGAAACCAGGGAGAACCATAAAATCCAGCAAGCTGCAATCAGGAATTTGGAGATTCAGTTAGGGCAGTTCGCAAACATGATGGCATCTCGACCTCAAGGTAAGTTACCTATACGCTAGCAATACTGAAATAGAATCCAAAAGAACAAGTGCAAGCTATCAACCTTGAGGAGTGGGATTAGATGAACCACTGAGGAAAGAAAAGGAGGAAAAAGAACAATCAAAAGTGCCTATCATTGATTTAGAGGAAAAAGAAGAGGTAAAACCCTATGTTCTCCCTGTTCCCTTTCCACAAAGATTAAAGAAAGCACAAGATGACAAGAGCTTCCTCAAGTTTCTGGATGTGTTTAAGAAGCTTCAAATAATATTCCTTTTGCTGAAGCTCTTGCTCAAATGCCTAGCTATGCTAAATTCCTAAAAGATATATTGAGCAAGAAACGAAAAATTGATGATCAAGAAACGGTAATGTTAACCGAGGAGTGCAGTGCAATTATTCAAAACAAACTGCCTCCAAAGTTAAAACGACTGTAATCCAAAACATAACTGGCCGTCCAAGAGTGAAAAGATCCAGGAAGTTTTTCTATCCCTTGTAACATATGGTAATTCTTGAACTTTGAAAAAAAGGCTTTGGCAGATTTGGGTGCTAGCATCAATCTTATGTTCCTATGAAGTTTTTAAGATGCTAGGTTATGGGAGAACTCAAGCCAAACAAGGATGTCTTTTGCAACCAAGCAGATCGTTCAATTAAAATATCCGCTAGAGGTTGTCGAAGACAGTACTTGTGAAGGTAGGTTACATTCATCTTCGCTGTTGATTTTGTTACTTCTTGACATTGGGATGAAGGACAGGGAAGGATCTCTAACCTTGGAAGACCTTTTACTGCAACTGCAAGAGGCAGTTGGGATAGATGTCTTATGAGGGGTAAGTTGACTCTAAGAGTTGGACAGGAAGAGATTGTATTTGATGTACTTAAATCTTGCAAACTTCCTATGGACTATGGAGACTGTTTTCGGATTGATTTTGTTGATGAATGTGTGGAAAACACCTTGCACATCGAAAATAACATGAATGAATCAAGCATCTTCAATGAAAAAGAAAAGGAACCACCTAAGCATGAACTGAAATAACTTCCACCTCATTTAAAACATGCATTCTTAGGCGAAGACCACTCTTTTCCTCTTATTATTTCTTCTCACTTAACGCTTGATCAAGAGGAAAGGTTGTTGTAGGTTCTACGAAGGCACAAGAAGGCTTTAGGGTGGTCTATCTCGGATCTATAAGGAATAAGTCCAAGTGTGTGCATGCATAAGATCTTGATGGAAGAAGACTACAAACCTTCAATCGAGCACCAAAGGCGATTGAATCCGAACATGAAGGAGGTAGTCAAGGCTGAAATCATCAAACTAGGCTGAAATTTTTAAACTCTTAGATGCTGGCATCATTTATCCAATTTCAGACAGTAATTGGGTAAGTCATGTCCAAGTTGTTCCAGTTGTTCCAAAGAAGGGAGGTATGACTGTTATCTCTAATGAAAATAATGAATTAATCCCCACAAAACAGTCACAGGTTGGAGTGTGTGCATAGATTATAGAAAATTAAACAAAGCAACACACAAGGACCACTTTCCCCTCCCCTTTATTGATCAAATGCTTGAAAGACTTGCAAGTTATCCTTTTTATTGTTTCTTAGATGGTTATTCAGAATACTTTCAGATACCTATTACTCCTGAAGACCAAGAGAAAACTACCTTCACTTGTCCTTATGGCACTTTTGCCTATAGGAGAATGCCCTTTGGGCTATGCAATGCCGCTAAATCAATGCCCCTGCAACCTTTCAAAGGTGCATGATGTCATCTTTTCTGATATGGTGGAAAAATTTTTATTGAATATTCATGGATATTTTTCTGTATTTGTTCCTCCTTCGATGCATGCCTTCATAATTTATCTTTAGTGATGCAAACGATGTGAAGATACTAACTTGTGTTAAATTGGAAAAAAATGTCCACTTCATGGTTAGTGGGAAGGTATTGTCCTAGGGCATAAAATCTCTTAAAAGGGATTGAAGTAGACAAGGCAAAAATTGAGGTAATTGAAAAAACTATCTCCCCCTAACAGTGAAGGGCATAAGAAGTTTTCTTGGGCATGCAGGGTTTTACAGGAGGTTCATAAAAGACTTTTCCAAAATCACTAAACCTCTTTGCAATTTGTTAGTTAAAGATGTTCCATTTGATTTTGACAAAGAATGTTTAGATGCTTTTAATAGGTTGAAGAAGGGGTTAATCTCAGCCCCGATCATCACTACACCAGATTGGACTTTACCTTTTGAACTAATGTGTGATGCTAGTGATCATGTTGTAGGAGCTATTCTTGGACAAAGAAAAGACAAGAAGTTGCAAGTTATTTATTATGCGAGTCGCACATTGAATGATGCGCAATTAAACTATGCAACTACGGAAAAAGAATTGTTGGCTATTGTTTTTGCTTTTGACAAATTTTTGCTTTTTGACAAATTCAAGGGCATATCTAATTGGAGCTAAAACAATAGTCTACACAGATCACTCGCCATCAAATACTTGCTGGAAAAGAAAGATGCAAAGCCAAGACTCATTCCGTTGGGTGGGTACTTCTATTGCAAGAGTTTGACCTAGAAATTCGCAACAAAAAGGGGACCGAGAACCTCGTTGCTGACCATCTTTCCAGGCTTGAATTGGGGGACGAAGACACAAGCGAGCTACAAATCAATGAAAGCTTTCCTCATGAGCAACTTCTTCTAGTAGCAAATGCTCAAACCCCCTGGTACGCTGACATATTTAATTATATTGTTTACAAAATTCCTCCTCCCAATTTTTCTTACCAACAAAGAAAAAAATTTTTTCATGATATCAAATTCTACTATTGGGAGGAGCCATTTTTGTTCATTTGTTCAAATATTGTAGTGATCAGCTATTTCGGCGATGCATACCGGAAACAGAGATGGAAAGTATTCTTAAATTTTGCCATTCAATGGAATGTGGAGGACACTTTGGAGCAAACAAGACAGCAGCACGTATATTGGAAAGTGGTTTGTAGTGGCCTACCTATTTAAAGATGCCTTTAACTTTGTTCGTCTTTGTGATTGTTGTCAAAGGTTAGGTAATATTTCGAAGAGACATGAGATGCCCTATGCCCTTAAACAGCATCCTTGAGGTCGAAATCTTCGACGTATGGGGTCTGGACTTCATGGGACCTTTTCCACCATCATACTCTAATCAATACATTCTAGTGGTGGTGGATTATGTGTCAAAGTGGGTAAAGGCTGTTGCTCTTCCAAATAATGATGCCAAAAGTGTGATGAACTTCATCAAGAAAAATATTTTTACAAGGCATGGCACTCCCAGGGTAATAATCACGGACGGAGGTAAGCATTTTTGTAATAGATATTTAGACTCCCTTCTCGCAAAATATGGTGTTACTCATCGTGTAGGTACTCCATACCATCCTCAAACCAGTGGACAAGTAGAGGTCACTAACAGAGAAATCAAAAAGATCCTCGAAACCACTGTTGGACAATCACGAAAAGATTGGTCCAAAAAGCTAGACGACGCTCTATGGGACTACAGAACTGCATTCAAAACACCTATAGGTATGTCTCCATATCGCATGGTGTACATGGTGTATGGTAAGGCTTGTCATCTTCCTGTAGAGTTAGAACATAAGGCGTTTTGGGCCATTCAATTTTTTAACTTTAATGCAAAGGAGGTTGGTCAGAAGCGATTGCTACAGCTAAACATGATGGATGAAATGCGCCTTCACGCTTATGAAAATGCCAAAATATACAAAGATTGCACCAAACAATGGCATGATAAGCGCATTATCATGAGGGATCTAAAGATAGGCCAGCAGGTGTTGCTCTATAACTCTAGACTTCGATTATTTCCTGGTAAGTTGCGCTCTAGGTGGTCTGGACCATTCACAATCAAGGAAATCTTTTCCTCATGGCGCGATTGAAATTAGGTGGATGGTAAGTCGAATCGAAGTTTCAAGGGTCAATGCTTCAATGTTTGAAAAGCTATTATAATGAAAACCTTTGTGAACCCATCAAGACTACAATTGGTCTTGCCTAGCCTAAATTCAGATAAGTGCGTCGAACTTAACGACGTTAAACAAAAGTGCTCATGGGAGACAACCTATATATTTTTATTAAATTTTCGTCCATTTATTTATTTTTATTCCCTATTTTATTTGTCAAAATCCCAAATTTTCTCCATAAGTGTTCTTCTGTTTAGTTAAGAGTTTTTGTAGGAAAAAGTGGAACTCAAGAACTAAGCACGCCCTAGCCATGCTAAGTGGCATGCCCAAGTCGCGCTACGAAGCAAGTCTCAACAAAGAAAAACGCCCAAGTCGCGAGCGCGACATTCACAAGCGCGAGCGCTTCCAAGGTGTTTGATAACTTGAAGGTCAGATGAAGAGCAACGCCTCATGCGTGCCCATCAGGCACGCCCGTGCCATAGAAAAGAGATTTAAACACACTGAAAGCGTCAGAGGAGGAGCACGACCCTAGCAGTTTGCTAAGGTGGCACGCCCAAGTCCGCACTACGGAACTACGAAGCAAGTCTCAGCAAAGAAAAACGCCCAAGTCGCGAGCGCGACATTCACAAGCGCGAGCGCGACAATTAGAAAAGAGAGTCAGAAGATTTGCCAGCAAACTCGTGAGCGCATCTCCCATATACACGGGCGCGAGCTGAAGTCGCGAGCGCGACATTCATATGCACGGGCGCGAGAAAGCACCTTTGAGAGGCGGAAAGTTTGCCAGCAAATACGCGAGCGCGACATTCCTATACGCGGGCGCGAGCTGAAGTCGCGAGCGCGACCTTCATATGCGCGGGCGTGAGAAAGCACCTTTAAGAGGCAGAAAGTTTGCCAGCAAATTACGCAAGCGCGATTTTCATATGCGCGAGCGCGAAAAGAACTTGAGAGGCAGAGAAGAGCACGCCCAAGCCGTGCTATGTAGCACGCCCGTGCCAGGTACGCGGTTACGCCACTTTTGGTTTCTGCAGTCAGAGGGAGCACTCGCCAGGCGTAGCTATCAGCCGGACCGTGCACGATCAGACCAGCTCATTTATTGCGCCCCTATTTAAAGAGCACGCTCCAAACCTTTCTTTCCATTCTCGCACGCCCAGCCGTCAAACTCCTTTCTCTCAAACTTTCTTTCTTTCTTCTCCCTTTTCTCTCAATCAAACACTGCTCCACCCAAATTATTCACATAAATCAAATCCCAACATATGCTCCTAGATACAAACCGTAGCAGAACCCGCATCAATTCCGTTGCTGCTCGGAGCGTTCGACTACGCGATCCCTCCACGGCTCCTCAACCTCCTTCATCCGCCATTTTTCTTTCGAATTTGGTCCTTATCGATCACAAGAAAAGGTACACAAAATAATCTCTTCGGCCTATTTTACCGAATAGATTATTCGATGAGGCCTGGCGACTGGGCGCTGGTGGCGTCCTCTATGGCATATTGTGTTAGGACTCCCTCTTAAGAGAACTAAGGCATGGGGGAATTCTATTGTTGATAGTGACTTATGTCTATGCCTTCTAGACTCGTAGGAATTTTGCAGTTCGCTATTCCTTTTCTATTCGGATTTTACTACATCTCCACCGAGCAGAGAGTAGTTTCGACTGTGCTAGCCAGTGGATTCGAACTTCTGTGATGGAGCATCAGCCCAGAAGTTTTTGGGGTTTCCACAGAAACAGTCAAATACAAGTGCCTAGTGATTTTTATGCATTATACTACAGGCAAGACTTTACACCAGGTTGAAGTAAATTTCCGTAGATCAGTAGATATTCAAAAGGCATCAATTTAAGACTAACCTTCCTTGCCGGATTACATTCATAAATTTCTTGTTCAAAGGCATCCAAATTAAGAAAACCTTCCTTGCGATACATTCATAAATTTTTGTCCAACACTATATTCGGAAGGAGTGAGAGCGACGGAGTGTTAGGCTTGAATGAATTATATTTTCTGTGGGCGATTGAAAATGGGGTTTTGTTAAATGTTGGATATTGGCTATGCCAGAAATTTGCAAGGGTGGCTAGAGCCGACAAAGGAGCTATAATGGTAGGGTGCTTTGTGACCCGCATTGCTAGATACTTACAGGTTTGGCAACCACCTAGATCAGTATATGAGAGTGTTGGAGGGGGGCGTGGCACCCGACTAGATGGATGTTATGATCACATGAAATTAGTTGCCCAAGGTCTCGGCCCGACCTCACCATTAACCGGAGCTACGGTGATGGCGTTGCTCCAGAGGACTTCGCGATACTGATTTGAGGCCAGGAAACGAACCGGCAGCAGATGGTGCTAAGCATGGAGTGGAGTGAACAATCCTCCCTTTACCTCTTCTTTTGGTTTTTACCTCTTCTTTTGGTGCAGGTACTTCCGGCGCTGGTCCATCGTTCCAAGGCACATCCAACATGTCGAATGATGAAGTCCTTGCAAGAATGATGTCTCAAATGGACCTCTTTGACACACGCCTTAATGGGATGGAAACAATGATCGCGGACCGTTTCCAGTCCATCGAGATTATGAATGGCAGTCTTGATTCTCGGATGGACACCATGCAAGGACAACTCCAGACCATCCTCCAGCTTCTGCAGCCACCCCCACCACCAGAGAATTGACGGATTTCTCACTATTCTTTTCTTTTGTTTTATTTCTGTTTAATTGTTCTAATACATTGTCTTAGTTAGTTTCATTTTAACTTGTTTGCTTGGTTGTTTGTTATGTGGATCTTTATAACTTCTTAGTAATTTTTGTTCTTAATGTTTAGTTGCTCCTTTAGCTAAGACACATTCCAAATACAATGTTGGTAAGTTTTTCTTCTTCTTTCTTACTGCTTTCCTTCAAGTAATGCAATAAGTTTGGGGAATTTATACACATTGGGGACAATGTGATTGACTGAATTAGGGGAAGGGAATTTTAGCTAAAAACTTTTGTTGTTTTTGCTTAACATGGTTGGAATGATTACAAGTAAGCTTGAAGGTTCTCATGACTAGTAATAAGTGTTAAACATAATTGATTCTTAATTCTAGCATATTTAAGTTTTGAATTTGAAATTTTGATTTAATTATGTTCATTGATCTAAATTATTTGTTTCTAGATTTTTAAACACTGATTTTTATGAGAATTATGATGTATAGGTGTGTTTTACTCTATTTTATGAAAGTTATGATATAAAGGTGTGTGTTTTACTCTAGAGTATTTTAAACCTTGGCATTCCTAGAACAAAATTAGAACTCCCTTCGAGGCGAAAAAATTTAAATGTTTACATTTTGAAAGAAATGATTTAAGCAATTTTTTGTTGACCCTCATATAGCCTAGACCACCTAAATAAAAATACATGACCTTTGAAACTCACTTTGAAGCCTTAAACCGTACAATTTTTCTTCACCCTCAATAAACCGAGCCATTAAAAGCCAAATTCAAATCTCCTACCCTAAGTACAAAGGATTGTATGATTAAAAGATTCGACTTTTAATTAGAATATAGCAACAAAGAGGGAGAATTCATCAATACTAGACATAAAGAAAAGAAAGAAGAATCAAGAAGAGGCAATGAAAAGCATATCAAAAGAATTCTAAGAGAGAAAATAGAAAAAGGGCAAGAGAAAAGTTGCCAAATATTAGAAAAGGCTTGTGCAAGATGCCTCTAGTAGTGAAAAAAGTTTCAAAACAAGGACACTCCTTAGAACTAGCAGAAGTCCTCAATGCTAAAAAAAAAAATAAAACAGAAAAAAAAAAAAAAAAAGAATCTTTGAACCAAGTTATACATTTCTTTTTACTCTATTGTCTACTTTCTATCCCGTCTCTTTGATTAAGCAAAAAATTTACACAAGGAAAGCACCCATTCACAACCAATACATAAAAGACCATTCTGATCTTTTTTATCGTCGTTATACACTCTTATATACTCCGTGGACGAAAGGATGACTAATTCTGCATATGGAATGCCACTTTTTGTCACATCGTGGTCTTATTTTGAAATGCTTGTAGACTGGATTCATGTCCCCTGTTTTGCACTCCATCATTTGGAATTAAGTATTAGGTTGACAATCTCTTTAAACTTGTTTTTAACTCATGAATGTGTTTATTCAAAATTAAAGTCAAATTTAAGTATTGATCAGCATGGAACGAATTGAGTTTATTCACTTGTTTACTAATTCAGATATCATTGAGAAGATTTATGGGAAATCATCTCCAACCATTCGTTAAACTTAGGTGTTCGTCAATTATTTTTCCTTTAGTTTGTTGCTTTTGAGACAAGCAAGTTGGTTTAAGTTGGGGTTTGATAAGTAAGACTTTTATATGGTTTTTAATATAGTTTTATTAGGATTTTAGTAAGTTTTTATTCTTTAATTTATTTTAATCACTGTTAGTGTAATTGTGTTTAAAAGCTTTCACTTGGTCTTTAATCCGGCTTGCATCTAAGGACGGAAAATTGCAGAAATTTGGCGCAGAAAAGAACTTTACGAACTGCACTCAGCTTCTAGCACGCCCAGCCTGTGCTGGAAGGCACGCCCGTGCTAGAAGCCAAGTAAACCAAAGGAGAGACAGAAGAGAGCACGGCCAGGGTGTGTCAACAGGCACGGCCGTGCTAGTGCTACAATGGGACCAGGGCGTGTCAAGCATAGCACGCCCATGGCAACTCTAGACAGACTTCCAGAGAAGAGCACGCCTTGCCTGTGCTCTATAGCACGCCCGTGTCTTAGTACTTCACTAGCCCGTGCTACCTAGCACGCCCCGTGCTTCACTAGCCAGACCTCCAGACTACAGCACGCCCAGCCCGTGCCATGAACCACGCCCGTGCTGCCCAGGCGGAACCAGCGTGAATTTAACACGCAAATCAAGCCTTTCTCGCATGCGCCGACTTCAGGGAGTTTCCTAAACACACTAAACAAGACCTGGACCTATTCTTGAAGAAAAAGGAGTCCTAATCAAGAAGAAATCAAGAGCCTAAACAGATCAAGAGCCTTAAAACAAAAGAAATCAAGAGCCTAAACAGTCATGATCTCCTATAAAGGATTTTGCACTAAATAAGGATTCTATTTCCTAAAAGGAGTCAGACTTGCCTTCAAGAACTCTATATTAAGAGAGGAACTTCTCCTAACAAGGGATCTCGTTTTTATGCAATTTCTTTACATAATTCTTTCTCTATTTCAAAGATTTCAAGCATCAAATAATTGTGCCAAGATTCAAGGAAGCCATCAACATAGTTGTGATACTGTTTTTATTCTAAACTCTTCATCTTGTTTCTTTCTTTATTGACTGTCTTTAAATATGATGAATGATTCAAGTATGATTGAGTTTAATTTAATTACCATGATTGAGTTTAATTTAATATACTATGTCCGCTAAACTCTCCTTACTAGGGATTTTGATGTAACTTAATTTGATTTGCCAGTTCTATAATGATTAGATTTGTTTTTCTTTGTTTCCGTTATAAATTATCATTTGCTGCTTAATGCTTCCAGGCCACGGAAAATTTCCCCCTGGATTGAGTTATCAATAGACTACATTCGGGAGAGCGGTACTATGATATGATAAAAGATAATAATTTACTGAGAATAAATAACTTGATGCGGAGCGTATTATTGGTTTGACTCAAGGGGCTTTTCATAGTTAATAAATTGTTAAGTTGTGGACTCAATAAACAAACCATACAACCTAATGAATCTGCATTTATGTTTAATTCACATTACAAGTTTAAGTAATTAACACTTGGATTACGAATAGGTAATTAAACTGGATTAGAATAGCTAACAATACAACGGGAGAGCTTGTTAGTAACTTTAGGGTTGTTTCTCCTACTTGAACAATTAAAGTTGATTAATGAACTAATAAGATAAGCTGAATAGAATTAAGTGAAATCAATTTCCCTAGTAGTTGAACTCTCTGATTTCTTTTCACCTGAATTTTGTGTTTGATATCTTCTGTTTTTACTTTAAATTTTATTTACCTTATAGCAAATCTCTCTTATCATCGTCTAAATAATAATAGGTTAACATAATTTTGGTGATTGATAAAATTTTGGTAATTGATAAACAATCCCTGTGGATACGATACTCTCTCACTCTATATTACTTGTAGCGATTTCGTACACTTGCGAAAACCGCTGTCAGTATCGAACAAATCTTCATGATGGTCTCCTGTGCTTGTTTAAAGTCCTAAAAATAAAATAAATAAAAATAAATAAATAAATCTGGAAGGTCAAAATTAAGACAAATAAAAGAAATATAATAAAACAAAATGAATAAAATAAAAAATTAAACAATGAAGACAGTTAAAACCATTAATTGGTGAGCTGTCTTTGATCAACGGGTGCGTAAAGACTTGCTACTGGTACATAAGCCTTAACAATAAGTGTGTAAGCCTTTTATGTACTGGTCTATCTCTAATAAATGAATGGACAACTAGTGCGTAAAGGATTATTACTGATACGTAAGGCTTAACAACAGGTGCCTAAGCCTCTTGCATATCAGTCTGTATATGATATAAGCAAGATCGAGATTCCAACATTTTTATAGACAAATATCACTCAAATGAGCCATAAAACAACAGATTCCTCATTCATAATATAAAATTATGTTTAACCAATTACTTCAATAGAAATCAGATTTAAACCAAAAAATAAAACAACATTAATGAACTCTTTCAAAAGTATTTAGGAAAATCAAATACCTCTAGTTTAGATTAGATTGTTGAGTTTGAGAACTCAAAATCTAAACACTTATAAGGTATAGACTATAAATAGTAACTATCTTTAACTAGAAAAAGAGAGTTATCAATTAATCATATATAAGAACAACAAAACAGCATGAGTTTCAGATGTATTAATGCTCTCAGTTCAAGAATATTTTCTTTACCTTCTTCGATTCTTGAATTAATTTTTGTTGATTTGTCGTCCAAGATATTATCCTCTTATTCGTATCTAGGAGTTCATCTCTTTTCTTCGTTTCTTTCTTGCTATTTACGTTTTCTGCTCTTTTCTTTTACCTGCTGTTTTTCTTTTTTTTCCTGCCCTTTTTCCCTCTCTCTTCTCCCCCTTTTTTATTTTCACTTTCTCTCCCTCTTATTTAACGTGTTGTGTTTTTTATTTTGCTAGTTTTTCCCCCTTTTCACTCCCCTTGGACTCTTCTTCTCTCCTCAATCCTTATCTCTTCCTTCTTTTTTCTACAACTCTCTTTTATTTATTCTCAAATAATTACTAATTGTTTTAGAGTAATTACTAATTATTTTTGGATTTTATCTTTTTGGGCTATCACTAATAATTGATGGATTTTTACTAAATATTTTTAGGCTTTAAATATATTCTTAACCTAATCCAAAATTCAATTATAAAATATAGCCCAATATATGTAGAAAAAATATAAACCATGCAATCCAAAAAATTTCTAACGCTAATTAATTAGAGAAACGAAGGATTTTCATCATCAAGCATAAGAGTAAAAATCAAGCGTTAACAACCTTTAATTGACATGGAAATGGATTCTAAGACTAAATAATAAATGCCTTTGAAGAAGTTTGGGACTTTATATGACGAAAAATTGAATAACTTGAACATAAATTTTCTAGACTTAATGAACACTTTCAAAATGTGAAGATTGATGGACTTAAAGAGTATTTTTTGACAAAACTAAGGAAAATAGAATTTTTCTAAATTCATGGCATCTTGGCCGAATGTTTATGGGGACTTAACTTGAACAATTTGACCTTTTTTCCTTGAATAAATTACTTCCTTGAATTTCCTACAAGTGATAGAACTTATGTCTATTGGTGATTTTAAGTTTAAGGAAAACTTGAGTTTCTTGTAATTGAATTTGGTTGAATGAAAGAGAAATCCTAGAACATGTGCTTTTGAATTGGATAATGCTTACTACTATAAAAATCATGATTTTGGTAAGTGCTTCTTAAACCTTAGCTACTTGAAAGTGAGATTTTTAATGTATGCGGATTAAAGAAGCTTTATAGCCAATATATGAGTTTATGTTTTTCCATTCCTTCAAAAGCATACTAGTTATGATAAAGAATGCTATGAATGAACTTATGAGTATGATTTCATGCAAATAATTGAGTTATTTCCCTAGTTATCACTGTGTGGTAGTTGCATGAATATGAGCAAATTATATGAGTATAAGTAATATCACATTAAATGAGAATTGGTTTGTTAAGATTGGTTTACGAGAATTATGCAAGCTTGATTCGTTGATAACATGTATATGAGATTTAAATGCTTGAATCATAAGTATGACCTTATGACATGATTATGAGAATTAAAGTCTCATGAAATGATTTGCATGTGTAATGAGAAAACGTAACTTTAAGGCCCTAGTAAACTTGGTGGATGTCGGTAGTAAGATAAAGGTGTACCATGCCATAAAATATTATTACAGCACAGCTATATGGATATCCAAGGTAATTATGATATATGACACTTGGTGCCCTGTGATTGAGCTGATAAGCTCTACTATTTCTATAAGGCTTTTGAGCCCTCTGTTTCTATCTCTATTCCTTTATCTACTTCATTGATCCAACTAAGTGTTTATAGGGGCCAAATTAATAAAATGATTAATGCTTAAAGCTTGTATTACAATAAATGCCAAGACCTTGTGTTATATTGTTTTTTATTAAGAAATCATAAAGTATCATGATTTGAATGAGTAAAATGCATATAAGTTAAAGAATTCCTATGAATGTTCGGTTTCACATTAGACTTGTATTTGACCTTTATGGATATGTTTTAATACACTTAATGGTTTTTCTATTATAGAAAACTCTTTCTAAATGCTAAACGAAGGACTTTACTTTTCGTTTGCTTGGAATATCTATGTATGATATTCTCTCTTATCTTGGGATTTATGAGAACAATTAGGATATTTTATTAGTCCTTCACAGGTTGTAGATGTAAAGATTGTTGGTCTGAAGCAAGATCCTGCACCAAAGTTGAAGATTTCATTTTGCTAGTTTAAGTTCTTCCGGTATTAATATTATGTATTTAGATTTATTGGAACGCCCCAAAATTTTCGAATCTTAAAATAATATTATTTTATTGGGTCATGAATGGTGCTACAGAAAGGGGGATAATATTTTATTTAGATCCGGTATAATTATGTATTAATTTATTGGGAACGCCCCAAAATTTTCGAATCTATAAAATAAATATATTTTTATGGGTTCATGGAATGGTGCTACAGAAGGGGGATAATATTTTATTTAGATCCGAGGAAGATTTTGAGTATGACTTAACTATGAGATGGGTAGTGAATTTACCATCATGATAGTACCACCGGTCTGTGAATGTTACTACCGGTCCGGGCAGTCGGTATGCATTTTGACGGTCCAGAAAAATTACTATTATATGTTTTTATATTTTCTTTATATTTTGGAGTATGTATGCATGATTTTTATGGGTAGAAAGTAAGTAATGAGATATTTTTGGAGAATTTATAATATTTGTGGAATAGTGAATTTATGATGCTTTATTTAATTAAGGAAATTTGAGAAATATTTTTATGGGAGTAATTGAGAAATTTGTGGAGATAAATAATATTGTGAGGAATGAATTGCGAGATATTGTTTAGCATTAGATTGAGCTTCAATCTTAAAGGCCATCCAATTATGCGGAAAAGACCAAATACCCTTTGATCACTTTCATAGCGTCAACTTTCATTATTTGAAGCCAAACACTTTTTCTTTCTTCTTCTTCTTCTTCAACGCACGTCCTCTTCTTCTTCTCTTCTTTGTTTTCTTCACTTCTTACCTTGTTAAATCCACCAAATTAAACTCCCCCAACTTTGATTTAAGTAATTAATCTTAGAGCAATTAAGCTTGAGAGGATTTGTGGTGATTAGTTTTTCAAGAAATTGGAGATTCTCTACATTTAGCCAAAGGTTGGGAAACCTCTTTAAACCTAACTCGACCATGGCGTAAAGCAAAGTTAGAGCTTAGAAGCTTTAATATTTAAAGCTTGCTAAAGCTATTTTTAGGTCTAGTGTTCATAAACACACCATTTTACCTTTACTTTGAATTTTTGATTTTTGTGCATTTTATTGTTATCATACATGTATTTTGGGATTTTGGGTATGAAATGATTGATTTGTTGAAATTTGGTTGCAATAACATGCTCTTGGGTGATGTTTGATGAGTATTTAGTATGTGGTAGAAATTTCTACCTTGTATATTTGTTGTTCATGTTTTTTTTCATGGTTAAAGTAAGCTGAATTTTGGAAAAAGTTTTATTGGCTGAGATTAAGGACTAGATTTCGACCATTTCTATTTTCCATTTGTGTTTGAGTCCTTCATGAAAGTTGTAGGTCTACTTCTTAGCTTTCCAACCATCCTCTTGTGTCTCATATGGAGATACATAGCTACAACTTATGGCTGAAATACCTAAACTGACTCTGTTATGTCGGGCCACATGCATCACTGAATTGAGTGCCCATTTTGACCACTATAATGACAAGATTTAGTTCTGAGGTCTTCATGAAAGTTGTTACCCTGTGTCTTGAGACTGGCCTGGTTCTGGATTGGTTTAATTTGAGTGTTTGGTGAAGTAGGAATGTAATAAACATTGGACATAGTTCTGCTGAATCGGGTTTGGACTGTTGGTCTGTGTTCCTAGCTTCTGTTTACCATCTTACACATTGAACTGGGCTGTGGTCCCTTCATAACAGTTGTAGTAGCCTTTGTCTTAAGCGTTCTAATGAATCTAATTTTGTTTCAATTTGGAGACCTATAACTCAAGTTATGTCTTAAAAATAACAGCAAAGGTCAAGGTATTTTAAATGGCTGGAAATTTCCCTATGCCTTGACTCCATAGTTTAATTTGGATAACATGTATTATGAATCATGTGTTATGGGTTCTCTTGATTATTGTAATTTTGAGGATTTGATTTGACAAAAATAAGATATAAGTTGAAAAGTGGGTATTGTGGGATATGTGTAAATGGATATAAAATGGGAAAAATGTTGGAAATTTTGGATAAAGTGTGGAATTAGATAAATGCATGATGAGAGATGAATGATACCTTGGTGCATAAGAGTTATGTTAGTATGCTTGGTTGTGAAGAAGAAATTCCTTCCCCCCTTGGTTTCAAATTAAGAAGGCCAAACAACTTCTAGGGTGGTAAGGCTTACTTAATTTTTTTTTTTTTTTGTATGGTAAATGCTATCTACATATCTATGACAAATAAAGTATGATTATTTTGATAACTTTCAATATGTTTAGAGTTTAAAAAATGGGTATTTAAGGTGTATGTGCCTTTGAATTTTCATAAAGTAAAGTATGATTTTTTTATGATAAAGAAGTTTCTTAATGATAATTTTCAATTATGAAAATGTTAAGAAAAGTTTTAAAAGAAAAGGAATTATGAGAAATTTTCCGATATTAAGTATATATAAATCTATATATTTTTTTTCAAATATCTCCTTTGAAGACATGTGGTAATTTTAAGTTGTAAGTTGAGAAATTGAAATGAATTGGGGTATAGTAAATGAAGAAGGTTTTGATTAAGAATATTGCTTTGGAAAGAAATGATTTTGAATTTGGGCTCTACTATGCATGATTGAAAAACGTGATGATAGATTGATTTGTAATGTGAAGCCATGATCAGTATGCTAAGGGTTAATCTAGCCCTTATAAATAGGCGACGTGCTTATTTGGTGTGATGGTGGTGCTTTCAAGGCACGGTGTGCTTTCAATAGGCCACGGTGGTGCCTTCATAGGCTCAAATCTGCTTATGTTCATTCTGCATGAGTACGAGCCTTAACGAAAAATGAAATTTTATTTTTGCTAGAAAAGAATGAAGACATATTTGTATTTATAATCGTCTTATTGCTTTCAAAGTATTTGAATTGAACGAATGAGATTATATTATTTTATTAAACCTTACTTTGGAAATCAATGATTATGTTATCAAATGAATTTTCAAAGCATAATGATTATGTTATCAAATGAATTTTCAAAGCATAATATTCTGGTACATGGTTTTAAACATAAATAGTATATGTATTGGCATAATAAATGTGCAAGTAATGAATTTATGAGTTGAAAGAATTAAATTCTTTATCTTTATGTATTAAATTAATAGTTTAATTTGATATTCTTTTGCTAATAAATTGTACATGTATGTTGAAATTTTATATGATTTTATGTCATTGGTGTTTTAAGTAAGTTGTCATCAAGCAACTGAGTAAGTATGGTGAATTATGAGCACCACTGAGTTTTATACTCAGCGCGTTGATTTTTATCATGCGCAGGTTAAAGACTGTGGTTGCTGCTTGAAGACTAGAAGAATAGCATCAGGGAGTTAAACCTGAGGGACTAGCTAGATATTTTGGCAAAACCTTGGATTAGTTGGTTAATTTTGTAAAACCTGAGGGACTAAATAATAAATTTCCCTTTGAATTATAACTTAAGCATATCATTAGCAATTATGTTGGTGTCTATATTCGAAAATAAGCATAAGATTCATTAATTGATTGAATATAAAATATTTCAAGATAGTTGGTATGATTAGTTTATTAAGACTTGATATATATACTGAATACAACTAATTGATGAATATTAAAATGCTATTGAGGATTTATATAATTATGAAAATATAGAAGTGTTGTTGTGTTATGATGATTATTTGGAGATGTTGGGATGTTGGGAGTTTGTTTAATTGGGAGTGTGTTGTATTCACATGTTTGGGCGAAGCTCAGTTTTTTAAAAAAGGGAAATCCCTTACAGTATTTATATATGATTTTTTCCCAACTTATTTTTCAAAAAAAAAAAGAGAATGAAAAACGAAATAAAATGATTATCTATAAAAAAAAAATTAAACTCGCTACACTTGTGAATATCAATTTACTTCAATTCATAATTTCTATTTAATTGTTTGTATGTTCAGTTAGGACGGTGTCTCCGACACCGAATGTGGCATCCGTCGTCGGGTCTCACGGGACTCGGCGGAGGGTGTTACATTTATGGCATGGAACTTGACTTTGGAGCCTTGAATTTAATTAAAAAGAAAATTTTGTACTAAGACTAGAAGTATGATAGCATGTCTTTGGAACTCTTATGTTTGATTAGATGACTTAGCATGATTGTGAATAAAAATGTTGAAAGATGATGATATCTTGATGGTGTTGAGACTCTTTTCAGTTTGGGCATTGAGATGATATATGATTATAAAAGTGCTATCTTCTTTTACAGGTTTTTAGTTATGTCCAGTCTGTAGGAGAAACTCTTGCAGTTTTTATGTCGGAAATTTCTATATATTTTTTTAGTAATTAGGGCTTGCTAGCATGTGATAACTTTAAAGCATATATGATCATAGGATGTTTAATTATGGCTTGATTTCAGTATTTTAGTATAGTGTCTTTGGCACAGAATGTAATATTTATTACCTAGCCTTTCGGGATTAAGGTGTTATAATTGCTAGCAAACTTTAGAATTATGTGGTTTTTTGTTTTTATATTTAAACCATTATATATTTGAATTTAATTATTAGATAAAATTTGACAATCAAATTTGATTTAATTCTTTAAAGTCAAAATCTAAATCAAAAGTTCTTCAATTGATTTTTATTATAGTTGGCTGAATAAAAAAAACAATATATATAATACTTACAAAAGCATTAACTATAATGATAATAAAAAAATATCTGATTTACTTAGACAAAGTTGTTTACTCTTTATTCACGTACATTTATTAATTTTTAAATTCATGAATCATGATTTTTCTTTAATTTGTATTACAAATTTAGACAAATAAATTTCTTGCATGATGCTATACTCTTTTAAATATGTAGTATATTAACCAGCTGATAAATTATTGAATTTTGAATTAAAAATTAATATTTATTGATTTTAGTAGTGTTTTAAGAACTAGATTGGTCAGTGAACCGATCAAGGTAGAGGCTCACTGAGCTGGAAGGTTCAACCAGATTCAATACGATTCAACCATATTTTTATATATAATATTTTTAAATATATTTATTAAATACAATTGAAAATATAGGTAAGAATTGAAAATTTTGATATCAAATAAAAATAGTCTCAAATTTAGCCTTACAAAAAGAATAAAAAGGTTAGTAAATAATTTTAAACAAAAAGAATAAAAACATGACTAAATTCAATACTAAACAAAAAAAAATAATTAATTGACATAAAGTATAATATTATTTTTCACATTTGGCTTTAAAGTCGGATAATTTAGTTGTTTTGATTAGTAAATTAAGAATTTGGGCTTAGAAATAAAGAGGGTTAAAAACTAAAAGCTCGGTAGGTCCAACTTTTAAGAGGCCCATATTTTAAAAAAAAAAAAAAAAAAAAAAAAAAAGAAAAAAAAAAAAAACCCTAGAATTTGAAATCAAACCGTATAAAAAAAAAAAAAAAAAAAAAAAACCTAGAATTTGAATCAAACCGTATTAATTATTAGCCTGGTTCAACGATTTATACCGATTTTTGAAGCTTGCGATTTTATTATCAAATCCGGACCACAGTTCGTTCCCGGCAGTCAGTCTAGCCCAGGTTTTAGAATAATGGGATTTAGAATGCAGCTAGTTATGTTGAAAATGGAAAGAAGGCATTGAAAATTGTTGGATTGAGTAAATTAAGATAAAGTAATCTATGATAAGGTATTTGTCTCTCCTTCAATTTTTTTTCTAGAAATTATTAGTAAATAGTATAAATTGATATGAATCCTATTATAAATTGACCGTATTGAGCTTGTTATGTGTAAATTGATATGATGTTAAATCTAAGAAAGCTAGCATATATATGTTATTAATCATTTCTTTAAATAAATTCAGGTTAGAAAATTTAACAAGCTAACTTCATGGACAAGAATAAAACCATTGATGCATATTTTTACAAAAGAGGTTCTCAAACTTTAAATTTGGAAGCTACATTTTCAATTCCAATTTAAAGTGACCGATCTTCTGAAAAGAATTCTAATTTAATTTTTTGAATAAGAGCCAATTCTTAATGAGAATTCAATTTCTTAATGTCGTCCATCTAAAGCTCTGCAAATTAAATTACAAGGAATTGACCTTTCTTCTTTTGGAACGTGATCCTAGAAAACGTCCAAATATATGGGATTATCCTACCAACCAATAAGATGAAATTGGAAAGCTAGACCTTATCAATTTATTATGTCAACATATCTCCTTGATAAGAATCAGCATTGCTTTCAAGCTCCATAGTTCAAACTATTTCCTGAATGGTTGGAATATTCACCAACTAAAGATACAACTTTTCATCTTCTTTGCTATCTTTTTAACAAACTTGATGGATATCCTGGCTATTCTACATATACAGTTGAGGGATTCAATTCATGGGAAAGAAGTAAAGGATGGAAAAAGAAAAACTTGTGCATAAGTTTGATGTGATGCTGTTAAATAGATAACATTCCAGGCTTATGCTCTAAGAGGTCATGACGAAAGTTCCAATTCAAAAAATAGGGGGAACTTCATTGAACTTATTAAACTTTTGGGTTCTTATAATGATAAGGTGGAAGCAGTGATTTTTGAAAATGCTCCTCAAAATGCATCTTATATTTAGCCCAAAGTTCACAAAGAAATTTTACATATCATATCTAATAAGGTTCTAGATGCAATACATGATGATATTGATTATAAAAAAATTTTACATTTTTGTTGATGAGGCTTGTGATGAATAAAAAAATGGGGCAATCGGCCATTGCGTTGACATTTATTAATAAAGGTGGCTATGCACGATAGCATTTCTTTTTTTTTTTTTTTTGAATTAGTTCATTTCCTTGATACTATTGTTTTAACTTTGAAAATGAAATTTTAGATGTCCTTACAAGGCACAACTTGAATAAAAAGTTTCAAGGTCAAAGTTATGATGGAGCTAGTAATATGCGTGGGGAATGATTTGGACTATAAGCTTTATTTTTGAGTGAATGTCCATATGCCTATTACATATATTATTTTGCTCATCAACTCCCATTAACATTGATTGCAGCATCTGGATAGATAATTTTAGTTCATTAATTTTTTTCTAAATTAACTCTCATTACCAATGTTGCTACTTCCTCTTCTAAAAGGCATCAGCAAGTGCAACCTACCCGAAATGTTGAACTTGAGAAATTGATTACGAATGATGAACTTTAAACTGGTTAAGGGTTAAATCAAATTAGTACCATAAAAATGGGTGTTGATAGTTGATGGAGTTCTCACTTAAGTTTTATTAGAAGCTTGGTAAATATGTTTGAAGCAACTTATTTAGTTTTGAAAACCATAATTGTTGAAGAGGCTAATTATAGCCAAAGGGGAGATGTTGATTATGCTTATAATGTTGTCACCTTTTTGTGTGGATCCGGTATATGTATGGCACAACCCAAGAGGGGGGGGGGTGAATTGGGTTTTGTAAAAATAAAAAATTTGACTTTTAAAACAAAACTCGTTTTCTAAAAATAAAAATTTAACTTTTAAAACAAGACTCAAAATTCTAATTGCAGCGGAAAAATAATGAACTTGTGAAATAAGTTATAGATTAGAACTACCTCACAATGTTCTATTTAGAGAAAATAGGAAGACTTTGCGAAGTGCATCTATCAATTAGAACTGCTTTACAATGTCTTATTTAATATCAAAAATGCTTTATGATAGAAAGCCACTGTGATTAGAACTTCTCATAAAGTTTAGAAGAACATAAAACACTGTGTGAGAGACAGTTATCAAAATCTAAACTACTTCACAAAGTTTTGATCAGGTTTAGAAAACTGATTAGAAACCCAAACAGTGAAATATACTAAATGTAGAAGAACCGTTTAGAACTTGGTATATTCACTTAGCAGAAGTTTAGAGTTCTAATGTTCAGAAAATATAAAGCTTATTTCAGTTTTAGAACATCAAGTTTTAGAACATCAGAACCATTAACAACTTTAGCATTTCTAGAGTATAAACAAAGGTGTGAGTAAAATAGTATCAAGCAAAACTTCAAAAATTAAAAAGATCAACACAGTGATTTATAGTGGTTCGGCACTAACTCGCCTACATCCACTAACTCGCCTAACATCCCATCCCAAGACTCATTTGAGATCTCAACTATGTTTATCTCTTTTTTCAATGGTAAGCAGATATAACCAACAGTACAGAGGCAATAGATCAACACCTAGATTCTACCGGCTTTGGTCCCACTAGATTTTCAAAGGTTCAAGTTAACTCCAACCCTTTCTGTTTTTGGGTAGAGGTACAGAAACTCAATTCAGACATTAGAATCTCTATCATGGAGAAGGTGCTTGATAAAATATTCAAAATAGCTTTTTCACTAAGCTATTACAAAAAAGTTTATCAAAATAGAAACATGTCTACTAAAGATTACAGAATCTAAATAGACATAAGAAATCGCAAGTAAGACAGCACAGGAAAAACAAGCTTTTAGATTATAGACACATCATTAGAAAAGAACTGTTTTTCAAAAAGAAGTTTGTTTTATAAAATTTCGTTTTTATCTTTCAAGATAAACAAACCGTAATCAAGATGAAAAAGAAATAAAAGGGGGTAAGAGAGTAAAGTTTTTGAGAGATACAATATTCTCGCATCCAATGGACGAATTACTCTTAAAAAAAAACAAAAATGAAAAAAAAAAAAAAAAAAAACCCCCTCCAACTTTTTTTTTTTTTTTTTTCTTCTCCGACAAAACCCCGTTTTTTTCCCCCCCCTTTTTTTTTTTGTTTTTTTTCCAAAAAACGCAAAAAAAAACACAACGCCCCCTTTTTATATGTTTTATAATTTGTGTTCTTTGTAAAAATCGAAGATGGCTATGAATCTCCATTTTTTGAAAGTTGTGACCTATCTCTTTTTCCAATTCAGAAATATTAATTTTCTTATTTAGACGAATGGAAATCTTATTACCAAAATTTTTCGAGGTCAAACATTCTATCTTTTTGGTAAGCAAATAAGAGCATTAATCTATCTTCCTTTAAAACAAAGATTTTTCGAAGTAAATATTTTTGAAAATCCTTTTTCGAAGGAATTTATTCACCAACAAATGGAATTAAAGAATATAATCTTTAATTCCTTCGTTTAGGTAAGAAAATAAAATCAAGATTTTTGGATCTTCAAAAAGTTTTGTTTCCGAAAATGAAGTGCATAAGATCTTTAATCGATTTTTCTTATTACCAAAATTACTAGAGACAAAGTCTCTTTAGTTTAGGTAATTTGAATATTTCGAATCTTAAGAAAATTCGAAAAAATTAAAGTAAGCTTTTCCTAAAAAATTTTTATTACCAAAAAAAATGTTAGAGACAAGATCTCCTCGATTTTAGGTAAGATAAACAAGGAACGAAAAAAGTTTTTGATCTTGAAAGAGATAGTTTCGAAAAATCCTTCTGATAAAGTGAGAATAAATTGATTTTGTGCTTATAATTGTGTGTTCTCTCTATCCTACAATGAATCCTAAAACTCTAACCACTAAGGTCTTCAATAGTCTTCATGATCCTTGAAATTATAGGACTGGCCTTGTTCATTTATTACTTTTCATATATAATCTGCATAAAATATTATTAGCTATATACCCATCTGCATAAAATTATTAGCTATTTATTACTTTTCATATATAATCTGCATAAAATATTATTAGCACAAATAATATAATTTAAATATATTTGTTTTGTTTTAATCATCAAAATCTCGAGATTAATATTTGAGCCTTGAGCCAACATTTTGAATTTATGTTTATTTTGCATCTTATGCAAGAGATATTTGAAATCACAAATGACCTTTGTCAAGCCTTACAACACAAGTCTCAAGATTTTCTAAATGCAATGCGTTTAGTACCATAACAAAAATGTTGATTTAGAAAATTAGAGAAAGTGGAAAGGACTCATTGTTTAAAAGTGTTAAATTTTTATGTGAGAAACATGAAATTGATACCCCAATATGAGTGCTCATTATAATTATGCTCGAGTCAAAACCCGGAATCAAAAAGAACTAAATACATTTGAGCATTATTTTCAAGTTAATGTATTCATTGCTACGATCGACTCACAATTGCAAGAATTGAATGTTAGATTTAAGGAAGATATGATAAAGTTGCTCATTCTTAGCTCCTCTTTAGATCGAAGGGACGACTTCAAATCATTTAGAATTTATGATGTCTTCAACCTTATGAATAAGTTTTATTGGAGGTTTTGAACTTCGTATTCAACATTATCTAGAAATGCAAGTATTGTCAATATCATTGAATTATGACAATATTTAGCTAAAATCAAGGAATTCAACTATTTATCCTCTTATTGATAGGTTAGTTAGACTTGTTTTGACACTTCTAGTCTCAACTCTAACTACCGTGCATGCCCGACTATGAGTTTTATAAAGAATAAGCTTCGTGATAATGATGGGAGATGATTTTTTTGCAAGTACATTGATTATATATATTGAGAAAGAGATAATTGATACTTTTAGCATCAAATCTATAAATTATGAGTTTTATACCATGAAAAGACAACAGGCGTGCAGCTCAAGACATCAAGTATGATAGACAAGATAAATTGTAATCTTAGAAGTGTATTTGAATCTTCTCATATTTTCTTTTATTACTCTTTTTGCTATGTCATTTTCTTATCATAATTTTTGCTAGATTTTTTCAAGCCAAACACATAAATTGTCCCGGAACTTTCACCAAAAAGCCTTGTGGCCCCTTCTACATTTAAAGTGACCCTGTGGCCCACTGAATTTTACTTTTTATAATCTATACAAACCTGGACTAAGTGAAAAACATCAAGTGAATTACACACCCATTGATGTGGATTAATGGCAATACATATGGCAATTACGTTGTCATGTTGAATGACATGTTACTTTAATGGGTTTAGCTTTTCTCTCTAACTAAAATTATTGACAACTGTAACTTTATTAAGAAATTGAATGGCCTCAATGCCACCAATCACTAAAACAACCAAAACCTATCATCAAAACAACCCTTATCAACAAAACCATTTAAAGAACCACCATTAAAGCCACCACCATAATCCTAACCATCTTTAGACTAACAAAAATGTCTCTCTTACTAAACCTCCTCTCTCTTCTCGCCTCACAATGTAACAAACGTAGGGGCTCCCACCACCATCACCGTC
Source organism: Jatropha curcas (assembly GCF_014843425.1). The sequence continues at coordinate 333,273 of NW_023590759.1, forward strand.
CATACCCAAAATCTAGATTTCCTTATCTCTCTTATTACAATCCTCAAAATCTGAGCTCGCAACCAATTTCACAGGTTGCCGCTCCACTCGATTTGTGTCAAGGCATTATTTCGCACTCCTAAAAACTAGTTTGTGCACCCACCATACCTCAGTTGCAGAGGAAGCTTTGCAGCAGGTGATACTGTATGGGAAAGAGGAAAAAGCCTTGAGGATGTGTTGCTCAATTTTGAGTCTCAGTTTTGTGGCACAAATGATTATACTTTCTTATTTCGAGAGCTTGGAAACAAAGAAGATTATTCTAAAGCAATTTGATGCTTTCAGTTTGCAGTTAGAAGAGAAAATAGGAAGAATGAGGAAGGGAAATTGGCTAGTGCTATGATATCTACCCTCAATAGATTGGGTAAAGTAGAGTTTGCAAAGGTTGTGTTTGAGACTGCTCTTAGTGAGGGTTATGGAGACATTATTTATGCCTTTTCTACTTTAATTAATATTTATGGGAGGAGTTGTTATTGTAACCAGGCCATTAAGGTTTTTGAATTTTCAAAACAATTAACTATGTTATCCTTAATTATGGACGTAATTAAATTAATTAACTAATTAACCTAACCTCCTTAATTATGGCATATCAAATGTTAAGTATGACGCTATCAGGTCATCTAATTCGCTTCATCGCGTGTGTATTATCATTTTTTCTTTTGTAAATTCTTCAAAACTTCAATCTATGCAGTTAGGTTGTCACAAACCACAAGTCGTCTAAGTATCCAGCCTCTAATAATATCTACACGAATGGACAATCGAAAAACTCTAAAATTATTTTAGAGGGTTAAGAGATTAGAGAGTATGATAGTGCTAACTATCTTACGCTATATGTTTAGTTTTGTGGCTATCTGCAACAATCATCTATTAGACTGTATTTTAACCTTATATATGAAAACCCTAGGTAATAAATAACTAAATTATAATGATTTATGTAAACCTTTTAAATACATAAATTATAACTAAAATATATATGTGCCTGTTTATTTATTTAAACAATTTAAATAAATAAATCATAATACATATAGCAATAGGATTTTGAATTTAATCAAAAAATTATATTTATTTATTTAACTATTTAAATATATTGAAAACCTAGGTTTAATAAATAACTAAATTAATAATATTTATGTAAACCTTTTAATACATAAATTATATACTAAAATATATATGTGCCCTGTTTAATTTATTTTATGACAATTTTAAAATTATAATCATAATACATATAGTCATAGGATTTTTTGAATTAATCAAGAAAATTATATTATATTTATTTAACCTATAATATAATATAATTCATAATTTAAAATATTAGGTTTATTTATCTAAAATTTATAATCTAAAATTTATCTTAATAAATTTTAAGCATAAATCAATTACGTTAATACTTAATAATTTAGGTAAAATTTTTTATTAAATATAAATTACAATTTTGCTCTTAATATTCCAAAACTTGTTTGTAATCAAGTCATACTTGATTCGATTTCTTTTTTTTCACCTTCTCATATTATTTTTATGTGTGTGACCTTCTAGGTTCCAAATATATTGGCAACAAATATAAATTAAATTTATTAATTAATAATTGAAGGTCAAGTACATTGTCTATCAACATATCATGACTACCCAAATATTTGAAAAGTCAAAGTTGTTTGACTTAACCTTTCAGCACATGATTTATCAATGTGATTAATATCCCTTCATCATTAATGTTCTAATTTGATAATTAGGCATGAAATGTCTTTGCTTTACTAAATCATGCTAGTTCTCTTAATCTTTAGCTATTGATCATGTGAATGAAATTTCAAATCTGGTTTGTTATTTTCATTCTACCTTACACAAAGTTTTCTTAATTAATTAGAAGTCACAAGATATTATTTATATGTGGTTCAATTTATATAATTAGATTTTACAAAAGTGAGAGATTTTATAAGTCAAATATTTAAGTTATTATATAATTTAATTTTATTAATTAAAGCTATTATATTAAGAAGATAATGAGATTTCATGTATATATAATATAATTTCAATGCATAAATACATGATAAATGTTTTAATAATAACATAAATAAAAATTTATAATTATTTAAATATATATTTTATATAATTATTTTTTAAAATATTTATAAAATTTTTTATTTTTGGCAAGTAAAATTTAAAATATAGTCACACATTATTTTTATAAATTTATAATTATTTTTTAAAATTTTAAAATTTTATTTTGGCAAGTAAAATTTAATATAGTACATAATTATTTTATCTTTAAAACTTTTATTTTTTATAATTGTGTTGAAAAGAGTAATTTTTTTATTTATACTATTAAATAGTAACATTTATATTTAATAGCGAAAATAAATATTTTATTTTTGATAACCTATTATATTAGTAATAAGTTATTAGAGTCATTTTGAATCTAATGGTTTATATTTAATTATTTTAAATCTAATGATAAAAACAGTGTCTGCATTAATATAGAATTTTTAAAATTTATATGGTATTTTTACCAGCTATATAATTTTTTTTTCTAAGTTGTCTTTTTTTTTTTTAGTGTTTTTCTCTCTTAATCACAATTTTTAAGTGTGTTTTTCTTTTACTGTATTTACTTGCTCTTGAATTTTGTTGCCATGTTTTAATTTATCGTTTTTTAAGTTTAAATAAGTGGAATAAAGTGTTTGCTTTAATATTTGAAGAAGAATAATAAGAAGGGAAATAAAAATTGTGGTGGTAACACTGGCGGCGATGGAGATGGAGAAGAGAGGACAGGGAAAGTAAAATTAAATAAATTTGTTTTTATTCATATTAAAAATAAAATATTATTATAATTTTAATTTTGAAAAATAATATATAATTACTGAAAATTTTTTTAATTGGATTGTAACCGTTAGATTTTTTAAAGAGGATACAATTATAAAAATAGGTAAAGTTTGGGGTAAACAATTCTATCAATTTTTAATTAATTCACATGGAATTAAATGAAAAAAAAAGATTTTCAGTTATGATCTAATTTCAAAAGTCGAATTATAATAAATAAAATAAAAAGAAAATTTATCAAGACTATATTCAGCAATAACTTTTAAGTTAGTTTTAGTATTTTAACCAGGTCAAACTCTATCTCTATTAATTATACCATTCAGTGACATAGTATTTGTAATAGATGTTAGAGACTAAGAAAGTTTTGTATCAAACATTCAACTCTCTAACGTTTAACATTTCACAAAGATTAATTAAATTTTTTGACAACTATATTATTCATTGTTTGTGTTTTTCCTTAATTCAACTAATTAAACAATTAATTTCCTTTTTTTATCATTTTAAGTTAAACAAAATATTTTTACAAAACACTTATAATTTAAGCCATTACATAAACAAATATCATTTAAAAGTTAATAGCTTACACCTATTAAAAAAGCTAGTATTGATGAACAGATCCCAGGTAAATCGATTCTTCAGATTCAATTATATAAACGTGCTTTTGTTTTGTTTTTTTGTTTTTTTGTTTTTTTTTTTTTAAACTGAACCTTAACTAATCCATACAATCTACATAATATAATTTGCTATGTCAACTCTCCCTACATAATATATCCCTGAATTCAAGATTCAACAGTAAGACTCCTCATCTGCAATTCAAATGATCCATCTTGCTGGTAGATATAAACATTATCATGCTTTTGTCTATATAATATATCCATCTCAATTCGGTAATTGATGTATGAGAGTTTATTTAATAATAAATTATTAACAACTTTAAGATTGTGCTCATCATATTTTCAAAATCAAGATTTCCCAAAATTTTGTGAAGAAGAAAATATTTGAGATCTTCAAAAAATTAGTTAACACAAAATGTTTTACTCCCTCTGTTTCATTTTGTTCGCTTATTATTTCTTTTTTGGATGTCCAAAATATTTGCAAGATTTCTAAATTTATATATGTAAACAATTATTTTTCCTACGATAATCTTGATGATCCTTCATTTAATAAAAGACTTTTATTAATATCTTAATGATTTAAGGGTAAAAAAGGCAAAATAACCTTAATTGACTAAATTTTTAATACACGTATTTTGTCAAACTATACAAATAAAATGTAATGGAGGGAGCATTAATTTAAGGAAAATTTTAAATTATATTTAGAACTTTGATAAACTTATTAAAATTGAAAAAATAAATATCAAGTGATGTTACTAAATACATTTTTAAAAAAAAAGTACATATACTAAAGGTAACAAATTGTGGGAATTAATTATGGTGAATAAATTATTTTTGTAAAAAAAATAATTGTCTCAAGTTTGTTTTTATAATTTAACTTTGAGTGGGATTTAAAATTAAAAAAATATATGCATACACACACACACACACATATATATATATATATATATATATAACATTGACGGTCTTTTATTTATTTTTTTCCTGATTTATATAATTGTGAATACTCAAATTTTGAGGCACCCACCAACACATTATATATATATTATACTACTATATAATAAACATTGACGGTACTTTTCCATTTATCTTTATCCGATTTATATAATTGTGAATACTCCAAATTTTGGAGTCCCAAAGAAGCTTCTTCCCGGACTGTGAATAATAAAAATTTTCTCACACAGTGACTTTACTTTGCTATAGTCAACACTTGGACTTTGCTACAAGGCAACTGTTGCAAACAGTCTGGCGCCGGACCGGCGGCCATTTACTAGGACATTTAGTACTGGAAGTATGCTAATATGGCTACTAAAAGTCCCCCGGAAAAAAAAAAAAAAATTTCACAGTAGGTATGCAGAACCGGTCCGCTGGAAGATTATTATGGAAGTCGAAACTCCAACACAGCTCTCGAGCGAGACACTGGTGGCCACCATCCAGCTACGGCGGCGCCCGCCGCCGGACACGGCGGCAGCTGCCGCCACCGCCTAGGCGGCAGCAGCCGCCCAGCATGGGCAGCAGCTGCTGCCCAGCCCGGCGGCACCTGCCAGCCCTGGGTCCGATTTTTTGGCCTATAAATAGGGTCCATTTTTCAGCCTAATTTTGGTTACTCTTGCTCTGTGTTGACGGACGAATCCTTCTCCCTTCACGCTCCTTGCGTTTTCTTTAACAAGCTTTTTTGCAATTTAATTTAAATTTTTATTGCATTTTTAATTGTGATATTTGGACATTAAAATTAAACAAAATTAAATTAAATTTAATATTTCCTAAGGCGAAGAGCTTAATCTGGAATTATGAAGCGTCGTCCCGATTAAATCAGGTATTGTAAAACAAAACTGGCCTATTTTAATTTTGCACTTCAAATGTCATTTTCTCTTCTACTCTTAATAATTCTCACAATTGGCATAAATGCATCCGCAATAAAATGGAGCAAGGTATGAGAGATAGCCGATAGACCAAGAATCCGATCATTATTTTTTTTGTAACTAAACTGCCTTATTAATTTGATAAGCTTAAAATTTCCGGTTAATTTAATACACCGTGGTATAAAGTTTAATTTCGCGATAATATTGGTTAAAAGAGCCTAGTTTTAATTAATAAACTACGGTTCAAATTTGCCTTATTTCAAACAATTCGGTTAAGTCCAATTAATCAATAATTATGGCTAAAAGCCTCAATCTCAATCACGTTTCGACAATAAATTGTGATTAAGCTCGAACGCCCGATTAATTGATAATCGTGGCATTAAAGCCTAAATCGCACATTTTGGCAAACGAATTGCTTAAAAGAACACCTTTTGGCCAAAGGCCTAAAATCGACCATTTTTAGCAACAAATCGCTTAAAATCAATCTTTCGGCAAAATGCCTTTAAAATCAACCATTTTAGGCTCAAAGCCGTAAAATCGACATTTTTGGCAAAATGCCTTAAAATGAACCATTTTGGCACAAATGCCTTAAAATCAACAATTTTGAGCGACAAATCGAACAAACGCCTAAATAAACGCATTTTGGGCTAAGAGCCTTAAAATCACGATTTTTTTGGCGATAAATCGCGACAAAAAATTTTCGGGCAATAATAGCCGAAACGATTTTTGGCGACAATCGCCGACAACCGTTTTTGGCACAAATGCCTAAAACGCAACACATTGGCGACGAACGCCTCAACAAATCATTGATCCTTTGGCAAAATTGCCTAAACAGCTCATGCACAAAGCAATAAACACTCTATGGCACAAAGCATAATACAACTCATGACAAAGCATAACACACTGCATTTGCACAAAAGCATACACCTTCAAAGCCGCCTTCAAGAAGGCCTATCGAACTTTACGTTGACGTTTGTCTTCCAATTTTCAAACGGAAGTACGTAGGCACGTTCGGGATTTAACCCGGGTGGCAAGTCAAAATCACATAAACATTTCATTTGGTCCAATACACTCATTCCCCTGCAAAGCATTCATTCATCGGTTAGTTCATCAACATGACATGGTCTCGGGATCCACCTAGGGTTCGCAAACCATGCCTTAAACATTGGGATAATTAATCTAGTAAGTAGGTTAATTAAAATTGGAGTCAACTTAGGGATTTTCCCTAGTTTACCCTAAAATAATTAAACAAGGTGGCGACTCATACCTTCACGTGCACTTAATTAAACAAGGTGGCGACTCACACTCACGTGCATTTCTTCTCATTCATCACATACATCTCATGCCTATGTGTTTTCGGGGGAAGGGGTTCACAATAATAAATTTTTAAGAGAATCACATGGAGAGGAATATTGGCATTTAAGAATGCACCAGAATTAATCTTCTTACAAGCACTTTTCAAAGAAAGTGCAAATTGCAAGACAACTTTGGAAGGATGTGTCATTTTAAACCCTTATCGAAAAGAAGGATACATAAAAAATTTGCCAATTGGGACATTTTTGCACGTTAATATGAAAATAATGTTAAAAAACAAAAAGTAAAGTGATGATGTACCTAACACATTGTAATTTATATAATGTGTATTGTATCTTTTCTTCTTCTTTTTTTTGGTGTCATTAATTAATAAAAGTGTTATTAACAATTTTATATTGCCAAAAGAAATAATCATTACTGTGAAAGAAAAAATATTGAAAATAAAATTCCACATTTATCTCTCTATCCAAGTAGTTATGCCCAAATATGATTGTGAGTTATTTAAACCAATAAAAGATCCAAAATTAAATACAACGTTAGAGATGGAAGCGGTGCAGGTATTTTAGGATACTCGTCCCACTCCGACCTGTTTAAAGAGAATTTGGATAATTATAAATGGATTTAGAATAAGTACGGATAGTAAAATTACTACTTGTAATAGATACAAGTAGAGTACGTGTATAGGTCTTTGGGTACTTGTTACCCGTTATCTGCTATTAAGTACTCATGGATATCCTATCTATTATTAGTAAAAATTATATTTTAAATAAGTTCGGATTTGGATAGTTAAGGTTCACGGGTACTCTACCTATATAAAGGTACTTTAAATGAGTTTTAAACAGGTACAGATAGTAAAAATTTAAACAGGTTTATATACGGATATTTAAATGAATATTTAAACGGGTTTTCAACGGATATGAGTATTAAAATTTTAAATAGATATGGATACAGATAGTTTAAATTTCGCAGGTGCTCGCTTTGCTTCCATCCCTAGACATGATTTTGAAAGTCACAATTATTAAAGTTTTGAGGGTGCACCAAAAAACTTGTAAGATAGATTGGAGGCCTTAATTTTGTTTATTAAAAATGAGAACGCTAATTCTTGGTATACGATACATTTCTCCTAGTTTATTAACCAAAATATTGTCAATGAAAGCCCTCCTCTTACTGAAGCTGAGATCAAGTGAAAAGAATTTATTTATGGAATTTTTAGAACAGAGAAGAGCAAAATGTTGACACTTAGAGAGAGAGTTATATGATGTGGCATGTAATACAACTATTGTTTGCTTTGTAGATATGTTAGGTCGAAGGATGTTACTTTTCCCAGTCTAAGAAGGGTGCATAGCCAGTCCAGAAAAGAAAAAGGCAAGAAAAGAGTTGTTGATGAAAGCATTGGAGTTGAGAGTCGGGATGAGAAGAGACAACGTGAAATGTCTGGCTTGGGAGCCCTAGAGAATACAAATGATCAAACTTTATCTCCCACACTACCTCCTTCCACGGGGGAGATCTACTGATGCAAAATTCAAGAATTATGTTTTAAAATATAATTCCTACCCAATCTTGGTTTTTATTTTCTGTCTTTTCATATTTATCATATCTATTTCAATATATAAAACTCGAAGTATATTGAATGACGTAGCACAATTTTAAAACTTTAATTTTCTTAATGGGAATGATTTTTTTAATAAAAAAATTATTTTTAGTATCATTGATAAATATCGATAAACTGAAGCTAATATCATTAATAATATTTTATATTTTAAATAATTAATAAAAATAACAATGTCATTAATATTTTATAATTGTTTCAACTTTTTTTTTTCCATAAGTAATAAACGTTTTAGGTTTTTAATAATTAAAGAAATCAATAAATATCTTTAATGTTATTCTAAATATATTTTTATTTTTCTATTTTCAAATTAATTACTTTTTTATCAATATCAATTTTACCTTTTTATTTTATTTATTTATTATTTTTATGTTATTCTAAATATAAATAAATATCTTTAATGTTATTCTAAATATATTTTTATTTTTCTATTTTCAAATTAATTACTTTTTTATCAATATCAATTTTACCTTTTTATTTTATTTATTTATTATTTTTATAATTTAATTTAGACATTAGTGGAGCAGATATTAATGATATTTTTAATTTTTAATTATTATTAAAATTAATATGATAATTTAAAATAGCAAAATTTTCAAATTCCTTTTTATAATAATTAATTAAATTAATAATATCATTAATATTTAAATAATAAAAATCGAATATCCGCTCAAAGCGCGGGTACATGACTAGTTGGAGACATAAATCTAACTGTCACCAAAATGTATTTATAAGAACTTTAATTAGTGACAGATTAGTTATATATTATCTATATCTAAAATTAGTTACTATGAATTTGTTACTATTCTGTCTCTAATTTAGATTCAAATAAATTCATCTCTAATTTCATCTCCAATGGTTAAAAAATTTAACTCAAAGGAAACCACCCGCTTTGTCCGTCTCTAAGTCATCTCTAAATTTTTATTTTAGAGACAAAACTTTTATCCATTTCAACAATCCAATTCTAAATTAGCACTTTTCTAGTAGTATTTGACAGTCCAAAATCAGATTTGATGTATAAACCATAAATCTCAAATTCGAAATTTCTAATTGGATGGGATCATGGATTCTGTTAAAATATTTAACTAGAAGTATGAACAAAAAATTATTTATATTTTACCTTGGGACCATATTGTTCCGGTGGGTCTTGGGTCCTAGGCCCACTGAGCTAAATGAGTTGCTTATCATGGAACTGTCATAGGTTGGCCAACTCACAAACAGTTGGGTCTTAAGAGACCTAGTTTGTACATGCAAGCCTCATTTTATTTTCTTAATTGAGCCTAAGTTAAATAAAGCTCAGGTGGATGGTATAAGATGATCCTTGGGATATGAGGGTTGCTTTGTCATTGATAGTATTGGGCTAAGTGGGGTTTTAGCTTTATTTTGGAGAATCAAAAATTCAGCCGAACTTATTGAGTGTCAAATTTCTTGGCAACTTACCGGTTATTATGGTAGATCAGAATGTAGTTAGAGAAGGGACTCTTGGGAACTTCTCAAACAATTGAAGTAGAAACCACCTCTCCCTTGGTGTGGATTGAGGATTTTAACAATGTCCTAAGTTCTAATGAAAAAACAGGGAATCACCATCAACCTTAATGGTTAATTGATGGGTTCCGAGCAACAATAGAAGAGTGTGGTTTGTTTGATATAGGCATGGAATGATATCCTTTCACATGGAAATGGGGTCACAGAACTGAAGGATGAGTGGAGGAGCATTTGGATAGAGCATTTGTGTCATCTTTTTGGCTGGACAATTTTCAAAATTTGAAAGCTTTTAATCTTACTGCAAATTGACCTAATCATTTGCCTCTTCTTTTTAAGCCACCTAGTTCATTTGGAAGTATGCACCGCCATTTTCACTTTAAAAATATATGGCTTGGTGAGGCAGAATGTCAATCTCTTGTTTACATAGCTAGTTGGCTTCTTCTTCTATGTCTGATATGATAAAATCTATAAATGTGGTAAAGCCCTTGAGATTTGGGGTGATGGTCTCTTAAAGGAAATAAAGAAGAAAATTAATGGCCTAAAACAAAAGATTTCCAAATCATGTACTAATCGAGATCCTCTTTCTTTGATTCAACATGCAGAAGCCCCCAAGCTTTACAATAGGTGTTTAGAAGAGATATAGATGTATTGGAAATAGGGGGCCAAACAATTTTAGCTTGCTCGAGGCAATACAAATTCAGTTATTCCACTCTCAACCTTCTTCTCATAGGAAGAAAAATTTTATCTATCGTCTTAAACATTGTAATGAAGTTTGGTGTGATAAGGGAAATGGTTTAAATGATACAATGATTGGATATTTCTCTGATTTATTTTGGTCTAATGGATGTGAAGGGTAGACTACTTTTGATTGTATTACTTCATTGGTCTGAGAGGAGCAAAATTTGGTCTTAAAATTAGGTTTAAAAATTTATGTTTTAAAATATTTCATGATTGACTAGATTTATATTTACAGTTAAAAATTTTGGAATTACCGAATTTTCACAAAATAACATGGAATAAAATTTTAAATCTCAAAAAGGATTAATTACATCATTGGTGTCTAAACTTTTCGACTTTTGCTATTTTGGTGTTTGAACGGAAAAATTTTTCAATCAAGTGTCTAACGGTCAAAAAAATTTTCAATTAAGTGTTTTTTGCATATGTGGCATGCTCAACTTTACATTTGGCTCAAAATGGGATCCCCACCACATCAACAGATGCGTGTAATGAATAGAAAAACCTTTTCTTTTTCTTCTTCTTCTTCTTCTCCTCTACAGCTTAACGAAAATAGACAATAAGATTAATATAGATATATAAAGAAAAAAACAAAAAAAAGAATCCTTATCAACAAATAGCCCTTTCACATCTTTGCCAAAAAAAAA
>NW_023590759.1:344882-367654 GCF_014843425.1 Jatropha curcas
TGAATTAAATTAATTTAATATTTCCCCAACGAGGAGGCCTTTAAAATACCGGAGTTTTTTCAAGCTTGAAGCTAAGAAAAGAAGCGGTGGTCGATTAACTCAGTAATAACTAACCTGTCTATTTAATTTTAGCATTTCATGCATAATGTTCTCTTCTACTTCCTAATTCTACAACTGCATTAAATTTGCATCCATGACATCAATTTTTGGCAAATAAACTGCCTCAATTAAACATGATTTAAGCTTTAAACGCCCGGTTAATTAATAATCGTGCTTGTTAAAGCCTAATCAAACGACAATATTGGCTAAAAAGCCTACGTTACATTTAATGACTAGGTGTAAGTGCCTTTATTCTCGAACAAGTTCGCTGCCTAAAAGTCCATTAATCAATAATTGCGGCTAAAAGCCTTAATCCAATTTCGTTCTGACAAACAAATTGCCTACAGTTTAATCAATCACATCTTTGAACAACAAATTGCCTAATTGCCTAAATTACACATCAATTTTTGGCAAAATGCCTTTAATAAATCAATCTTTTGGCTAAAAGCCTTAAAACCAACCAATCTTGGCGACAATCGTCCAATCAAACACTTTTGGCAAACTAATTGCCTAAATCAACTCATTTTGGCTAAAAGCCTTAAAATTAATCATTTTGGCCACAATCGCCTAAATCATATCAATTTTTAGCAACAAATTGCCTAAATCAACCTTTTTGGCTAAGAGCCTTCAAATAATCAATTTTGGCGATAATTGCCTAAATAATCATCTTTCGGCAAACAGATTGCCTAAATCATTCCTTTTGGCTAAAAGCCTTAAATCAACATTTTTTGGCAACAAACGCCTAATCAAATCAAATCAAATCAATCAATTTTTTGGCAAAATGCCTAAACAAAATGCACAAGCATTACACACACCCATTGCATTAATCATACCGCATTCAAAGCCCTTTTAAAAGGGCCTATCAAACTACGTTGACTTTGATCTTCCATTCAAAACGGCAGTACGTAGGCACGTTGGGATTTTAAAACCCGAGGGCAATCGAAATCACTTAAACATTTTTCATTAGTCCAATTGCAATCCTTATACCTTGCCAAAGCATTCATTTCATTGGTTAGTTCATCAACATGACCATAGTCTCGGGATCCACCTCGAAGGTTCGTTAGATTGTGCCTTAAACATTGGATAATTAATTCTAATAATTAGGTTCATTTAAAAAATTGGAGTCAACGTAGGTTTTTTTCCTAGTTTACCCATAAAATAATTAAACAAGGTTGCGCGACTCAAGGTGGCGACTCATACATTCACGTGCATTTCTGCCCTTAGTCATATGCATTAATATGCCTATATTTTCGGGGGAGGGGTTCACAACATAATGGTTTTTCATTCTGTTTGAGTACGTGGCAATGGTCCAGAAAGTGAGCTGTGTCACGCAGTTATCGGGTCCGTCACGCAGCCGGAAGGTGTGTGATGCAGCTATCCCCTGTTGCCCTACCTCTATAAATATATCGTTTTATCTCTTATTCGAAAAAAAGGTTTTTAGGGCATCAAAACACACACTTGCGGCTAGGTTTTTCTCTAGAGACTCTTCTGAGTTCCCTTGAAGAAAAACAACCATTAGACATCAATTAGGTTAAAACGAAAATCATAAAAGAAGAAAAAGTAAGAGAGAAAAGAGTGAGCGTTAAATCCTTGTGGACAAAGCTTCTGGAACCCCTTAACCTTCATTCTTTAAGGCGTTCAAGGTTCAAGCTGTTTACAATCCTCATCTGAGGTGTTAGAATTCCCTTAAACCTTTCTTTTGTATTTTTTAAACCTTTCTTTGTATTTTTATTTAGTATTGTTTATTTTGTTATTGTTTTAGTAGTTAATCTTAGTTAAACGGTATTCTGCTCACTCTTAGTTGTTTTTAGATTTTATTAAAGCCTGTTTAAATAAAAGAATGATGTAAATAAGTTGTTTGAAAAGTAAGCACGGACCAGATCAGTTGCGTCACACAGCCAGTAGATCCGTAACGGACCTGGCAGTTGCGTGACGGAACTGTTCATGTCCAAAATATCGTTTCCTTACCCAGATTAGTTGTTTCACGCGGCTATCAGATCCGTAATGGATCTGGAGGTTGCGTGACGGGACTGTTCATATTCACAGTTTCATTTTATTTTTAATATATATTCTATTTTAATTGTGGATCTAAAATATACGGTTGATGGATCTGGAGTTTTAAGAACAGTTAGGTCACGCGACTATTAGATCCGTCACGTAACTGTTCTTCCAAAGACAAAGACAGCTGCGTGACGCAACTATTATAGGGTTCCAGAAACATTTTTTTATCCTTTTTAAAAAAATAATAATTTTTGTACAAAAAAATAAATTTTAATTCTTTTAATAAATCCGAAGACAACCACTTGTGGGCAGATTGCGATTTAATTAAGTTTAGAATATTAAAATGTAATTATGCATGATTTTGGGTTTTTGGCTTTCGGGTTAAAATTTTTAATCTGCATGATTTTGGGTTTTTGGCTTTTCGGCGTTAAAATGTTTAATCGGGTAGAATGTATTTTTTAGGTTTGGTTTGTGGCCCGCATGGCTTGCCTTTAACCATAAGGCAAGAGCGGGTCTTTTATTTACTTGTTTTGACTGCTTTTGTGTGGATGATTTAGATGATTATGGATGCAATAACTGAATTTGATTGAAATTGAATGGGACGATTAATTAATTTTCCACATAAGAACTCGGTTCGATTCATTCGGATTGGATTCAAGTAAATAAATAATTTGGCTTTTCTAACTAAAATAAATTAGAAATCGTAGGTTAAAAGAAGCCGGTTTTTTCAGGCGTCGGCTTCCACTGGGCCGACGTACCCAATTCCCTTACCCAGAATCGTCTTGGTGCGCCTGACCAGTTTTTAAATAATTTGGCCTTAAATAAAATTAGGTTTAAATGGAGTCATTTTTAGTCATTTTTATAAAATTGAATTGAAAACGGTCCCCATGCCGAAATTAAATTGATGTCGACTTCAAAATGTTTTATAAGGACCGATTAAATGTTTTATAAGACCGATTTATCGGCATTGTATCCAAAATGTTTTGTCACCACTGTACTAAATAAAGATCATTTTCCACTCAAACCTAAAAGTGAACGTTTTTCGGATCGCTCGGGGGCAGTGCGAAAACACATTATAAATCAATCATTAGCCATAATGAGCAGCATTTCATTTTGCTCAAACATTTTCTATATCCATTCTTCCAATATCATCCTCCATTTTCCATTCAAATGAGTACTTTGAACACCATTTCCAACTATTATAAAACATTTAACATTAGCTCTTTATTATTTTGTATACACATTTAAACTATAAACTCGCATTTGCCTTTCTTTATAATCAATTCCACAAATGCAATAATCACCATTTTGAACTTTTAATTTCATTTGATTATAAACATTTTGATAAATAAAATCAACTTTTTCTCTTGTATGTAAAAGCTCATAAAAAATAGTAAGCTTTAGGGGCATATTGCTTTTACCTTTGTAACTTTTCATAAAATATTTTTTTAAAAACTTATTTTAACTTAACCTTGTAACTTTTCATAAAATATTTTTTTAAAACTATTTTACTTATCACATAAACAACATAAGTTATAGATATAGTGCACTAACCTGAGCTAGAAGGCTCCACTAGCTCCTCTCCCTTACCTATTGACTTCTTTTCCAACCCTCTCTTCTCATAAGCTTTAGCATGAAATTAATATTCATATTAACTTCATACTACACAATAAATACACATATGCGATCATAGGGATACAAATTAAGCATTAGAATGTAGGATTCATGCCTTCCCTTCAATTTCTCTATGTTTAACCAAGTACCATTTGTCTTTATTTTAGGCATGAACTACTTTATTTCTAATACTTAATCTCATACTAGAATCATAAAAATAATAACTAAAATAATGGGACTTAATAACATATCAAAAGTATGCTCAATTCATTACTAATGATTAGAATACAATATTTTAATCACATGAGCAGTCTGCTTTCCTTTAGCTATAACTTCAGTTTCTTAAATCCATTTGTCCTGAAACTTTAACAGCATCTTCCTCACATCTCAAGCTACTCCCATAAAAAATTTCATGAATTTTGGAGCTTGTTTGCATAGCCAAATAGCTTAATGATTGTACCTAAATCTCAGTCAAGTTTTCCAATGAGCAGCCTGCATATAATTAGCTATAACTCCATTTCTCTTCATTCATTGCATTAGCCTTTTACCACAACCTTCCTAACATCTTAATATACCTCTCTGTAACATTTCATGAATTTTGAAGTTTGTTGATCTATTTAACTAAGTCAATCTTAGTGGCTGAATTTTAAGGTAGCTCCAAAGTAATAAGCTTAAGAATACCTTACTTCCTTAAGCATCCTTAACATACCTCCACCATTAATTTATGCATATCAACTCTTTTAACACCTACTTAACATAATAATCTTTCATATACTAGAATACATACTCCATAGAATATCAATCGAATGGTTAAAATTAACTAATTTGGTCAATTATGCAAACTTGACATCAAATTCATGATTAACAATCCTTAATCACCTTAAAAGCACTTATAATCATATCATCTCCACAAAATCAGCAACAATAAGCAAGCACCTCATATCATAGTTCATGGAAATCAAAAATAAAACCATGGAAAAGAAAGAGGAAGAGAAAATAACTAACCTCTCCTTAAGGAAAGAAAGAGGAGAAGAAAATAACTAACCTCTCCTTAAGAATCACTTGAAAAATTCCTTAGAAATCATTGCCACTTAAGCTGACCTTAAGGAATTTTCTCTCTCTTATGATGGAAGCTTCGACCATGCGGTAGTAAAAAATGAGCAAGAGGTGCTTGATGAGTCATCTTTAAATAGGTGGGCTATACAAAAACCCTTTCATGGTAATGTCCCTCCATGTCCTTTAGTTGTCTTTTTGCACCTTTAATCCTTCATTGTTTCTCTTTTCTTACATTGCAACTAAATCTTTTTGCATTACTTTTAGTTTAGTCCCCAATTTAGTGTCTAAACCAAGTCTAATTTAATATCCAACCATAATTTAAGCAACATCATTTACTAAATTATTGAGCACCTTAATCCTTCATTTGTTTCTCTTTTCTTACAATTGCAACTAAATCTTTTTGATTACTTTAGTTTAGTCCCAATTAGGTCTAAACCAAGTCTATTTAATAATCCAACCATATTTAAGCAACATCATACTAATATTATTGATTTTTGGGACTTCTAGGTAAAATTGTGCTTTATTGGGAAATCATTCTTCTTTAACTCATTTTCAATTCCCTTTAATCTTTCAAATTGATTCATAAATACTTTAATTTCCATTTAATTAATATTAATACCCTAAACCCTAACTATAGTGTTTCTCATTATTCTCAATTTCTAGATTATTCGGATAACCGAAATTATTGAATAAGCTAGAATACCAAAAACTACCAAATTGAGGATATATGTACACAATTAAACCTTAATCAAATGTCTTAGGTGATTTAACATTAATCCATTAAATGCTAAATCAAGGTATTAGGTTAAGGAGCTTCTTATGCTAGCTTCTCATCATTAAAGCTTAAGCTCATTTAACATTTTTTCAATTTGATTTTCATAATGAAATTGGGTATCCATTAAACATCATATCTTATAATTAATACTTCCTCGTTAACGAATTAAGGTAATTTCTATTATTCTATCCTTCCGAATAACAATAATTACCATAGTAATCAGAATATTCGAGACTGTCACATTGGGGGTATTACACATCCATTCTAGGTAGGGAGACATCAATCGGATTCCTAGGGACGTCTAGTGTTTGTTTTATCTAAGCATCGATCGTAGTTACCTTATCCTTTGTGATCGTTTATCGGTCAGTTTTGGTAGCATCCTGATATCTTAACAATGCCAAAACAATCACACCAAGCATGTCAAAAAAGGTGTTTGGCCCGAATCGAATCGTGCCCATAGGTCTTGCTTCTATCAGGCTGCCAGAATGCGCATGGGTAAAAACTGCGCAGATTAACCGGCCATGGGTCACTAATTCAAAAAAAGAGGAGAAAGGGATAGATAGGAAAAAGAACTAGGTGAGAAGATAGAAAATAATAGAGAGAAAAAAGAGAAGTGAAATAAATGTTATTGCATTCAGGTTTACGTGTCTTTGAATTCTTATCATTTACAATAATGTCTCCTTCTGTTTGTACAAGTTAAAAAAGTGCACTCCAATTAAAGTAAATATTCTAAAATATTCATTGTCCTATGTCATATTTACATTATTTATAATATATACAAAATGGAGCTTCTAGACCTAAGTGGCACTCTATATATAGATTTTACTCTTGGGTCAGCTTGCTATGGACCGACATCAACAATACAATAATAATTAAATCCAATTGAAAAAATTAATATTTTCTTTGAAAATTAAAAACCAAATAGTAACCAATCAACTCGATTCGATTGGTTGATTTTACCATAATATGAAATTAATTAAAATAAATAAATAAAAATCAAGCACAAAGTGGAATGACTTGAGTTTGACCGAATCCGGAAGTGTACTAGAGTTGAAACGTGGAAAAGTGAAACGAGAACAGAAATGTGCGAGATACGCGGAAGTAGAGCGCGTGAAACTAACTTGTCCTAGCGATGAACTTGCCCTATAAATGGCGGGAGCCTCCCCTGTGTGGAAATTTCTCACACCCAATCATCTCTCTCGTTCTTCGCTCTCTCTTGGCGTCAACATTTCACTATTTACACTCCAAGCCCCTGCAAAAACCCTCCAATCTTACAAAACCCCCAAAATCTTCACCTAAGGTACTTTATTCCCCTTTCTATTCTTCTCCATTTTCGTTCAAACTCCTTTATTGGAAAATTTCAACAATTTCTAGGGTTTCATTTGATTTTTTCTATACAAGCTAGGGTTTTTTTTTTTTCTTTTTTGTTCAGATAGCGGAGGAGAATTGGAGTCCTATCGGAAATTTCTTTCGAATTAATGGAGGCTGCGGCCAGTGTCGTCGCCTCACGCGGCGGTTCTTTGCCGATGCCATCGTCCAGGAAGGAGTGGCGTGCCGTTTCTGACCACCATTCCGTTCGAAACGCCGGTGATGAGGTGGTAGTTTTGCTCTATAATGTTTACTTTCTGGTTTGGTTGGTTCTTGAGAAAAATGTTGGAAATGCGGGAGAAATTGTTTGTTTGGTGATTGGGTTTTATTATCATATGTGTCTGGTATATTATCTTAGTAGTTAGGTTTGATGGCATATGACATGTAGTTTCTTTCTTTTCGATTGTTTCAGCAACCAAACTGGGAGTTAGGGTTTTTTTTTTTAATTTTTTAGTGTGCTTATACAGCAATATAAATAGAGCACTTGTAATGAGCAATTGGGGTCATATGTTTTTGCCCAAATGATTTTGAAGTTGCCTGTGGGTTGGGTTTATTGTTTTGAGCTTGTATTAATAATGTAGTGATTTAATTAAAAATTCTTTGATGGGAGGTTAACTGAGTGAAATAATTTCTTGTAATTAAAAAAATAAAACCCCAGCTGGTGACCGGAACTTGAGCATGATGGATAATTTTAATTTCTAATAATTGTTCTTCTGCCAACACCAAAAAAGTTGTTCTCCTTAACTGTGGTTATTGATGTTGAAAACAACCCGAATAAATTTGATATTGAAATCTTTGGCTTCTTTTAGTTTTAAACAGACCAATGTTAGGATGTGCTGATGTCTTGGTCTTTTAACTGGATGGCTTGCTGATTACAGGAATTGGAAAGGTCAAATTTGGGGCAATCAGATGAGAGAACAATATATGAGGTAATATTCTTGTTTTAAACAATATTTTTGTCCTGATGATAATGAAAAGTGAAGTTGATTTTGATGTTTATCAAGGTACAGCATGGAAGAGAGCCTGCTGATGTGGACTTCTGTTCCATCACTGTGGATGGGAGCTTAGACAATGACATTTTGCAGCAGCGAATCCACAGTATTACTAGACAAAGAGAAGAGCTGCAACAGATGGAGATTGAGCTTAAAGCACAGGTGATTGCAAGATCTGAGATCATGGAAATGCAAAACAGCTTTGATGCCCAAATCAAAGAGCATGAAAATGCTACTGCAAAACTTCAGGTAGAAACCTTTTATCAGTTTCTGGTGTGAAGTTGCAAGTTATTTCCATCCATTACAGTGCAAGGAATTAAAAATCTGTGATTTAGTGGAGTTGATTTTGGCTGACTTGTACTTCATGATAAAGATATTTTAAGTTATATACAACAATGGCATAAACAATAAAACAGTAGATTAGGTGCAAAGAACTTGGCTTCTTATGGCCTCTAAGCCTTTCTATTTTACTGCATGAATCTTGCAGCATATGGTCACTAAAATTGGTTAGGTCTCAATCAGTCTAGATACTAGCAACTGGATTATTTCCTCATGTACTTCAATCCTAAATATTGACTTAATTTGACTTGTAGGAACAACTTCGTGAAAGGGAACAGGCTCTACATGAGTTAGAAAGGAGGATGGAAGAGAAAGATAGAGAACTGCATGCCATTAAATTGGATAATGAAGCGGTTTGTTCGTGTCTTTGTTGTGCTCTTGGACAATGTCTTTTTTGGTGAACTATCTGCAGTATTGACCTTTGTCTCATTGTTTGCAGGCCTGGGCCAAAGAAGACCTTCTTAGAGAACAAAATAAAGAATTGGCAACATTTAGGTATGTGTTTGGATGCAAGTTCTACCATCACTTTGTTGTATCAAAGTAAACTTTGCATATGACTTTCTTTGGGTGATTGAGGCATGCCCCATATTATTGTTGGGCAAATCAAAGTAGAAACAAATTGAATGTAAAAACAAAGTCAGCCTAGAAGGCATCATGTTCGTAGATTTAAGGCTGTTATATTATGCTTTTTGGTCTCTTTTCCTTGACTTTTAAATATTTTTTCCCTTATGAGTTCATTCAATGTTGAAAAAATTTCTAAATTATTATAGATGGAGGTACAGATGATTGTTCTCTTGTTCCATTACTTTCTTGTGGACATAAAAGCTTGAAATTCATTTAGCTAATGATCACATTGCTGATGCCCTTTTTCTCGATTTCATATAATTTAGTGAGACTGTTTCTTCTGCAGAAGAGAGCGTGATCATTCTGAAGCTGAAAGGGCACAACATATACAGCAAATACGTGATCTTCAAGAACATGTTCAAGAAAAAGAGAGGCGGATTCTTGATTTGCAAGAACAGGTATATTGATTGGAAATTTATGTTTCTGGTTCTCAAATAAGTTTACAATTTATGATAGCTATTGAAAATTTTAATTCATATTTCTGTTTAAACTTCTTTTCCAACATTAAAATTTGGCAAATAGATTCTTTTCAAATTTCAACCATGCAAGGATCAAAAGGTCTAATAGTGATCTTAACTTTCAGCATAGGGCTGATCAGGAGACCATATTTTTGAAGGATGAACAATTGAAAGTTTGGATTGCACGTGTTCAAGAGATGGATGCCTTGCAATCTTCTACAAACCATTCATTACAGGTTGAATTAAGAGAACGAACAGAACAATACAATCAACTATGGCTGGGTTGTCAAACACAGGTTGATTAGCATTGTGTTCTCTTGGAACTTATTCAGATGTTGGCTTATATTACAAATTGCGTATGCTTGTAAATCAAGTTTACGTGCTTGTATCTGTTTGTTTACATTTAGAATTCCCTATTGGTTGTCAACTGGAAAATCAGTTTCTTGAGTCTGCTTGTGAAATTTATTTTTTTATTTCTTTGTATGCCTGTATTGATGCAATATAGGTCATTACTTGCTACATAATAAACAGCTTGACGCAGCTAGTTTTTTGGCTAAAGTTTAATCATTTTGGATCACTAACTTATTTGCTTCCTCCTGGTGTTATTGATGTCAGTTAGCAGAAATGGAGAGGCTTCATATGATTACCATGCAACAGCTTCATCTTGAGTTAGCTGATGCAAGGGAGAGGAGTGGCTCTTACCCTGATGAGTCACACGTATCCCAAAAAAGTTCAAAGGATCTATCAAAGTTTGGTCAAAATAATGGAAGCCAGCTAGATGTTAATGTAAGTGGTGCAACAAGTGCTAATAATGGAGCAATTCCAAATGGGAATGCAGATAATGCATCAAACCAGGTAGATTTGCTTGTCATTATGGTCATTTATGACTAGTTAAAGTAAATCCATGCTGAGGTTGACATTCAATGACAATTTTAGTAAGCATTACCATTTATGGTGGAGATACACAGGACTACATCTCCTCTTTTATTCAATATTTTTATAATATAGTTGCAATAAGATAGCAGTATTAATACATTTGATAGCCTCCTATATTTTATTGTGCCTGCAAGGCTAGAATAAATATTGAAATTTGATTCTTGGTTTCATAGCTGATTCTTTTCCTGTGAATACTTTGCTGGTCTAGTACTATAGATTTGGGCTATTAAAAAGAATTATAGAAGTACTGTAAATGTTCTATGGGATTGACAGAATGTCAGAAAAGGTCGATAAGAATAGGATGGAGATAAAATATGTAATGAGAAACCAAATCATGTAGGAACGTGCCAATATTTTTGAGTTGGTTGCATGATATGGGAGGGCTTGGGTATCTTCTGACATAATTCCACATTCGATGCTTATGCCAAAGCAGCTGCAACACTTGTTGAGCAAGAATTCCCTGTAACAGCTTTTGGTTGGATCTTCCTAAAGCAGCTCAACAGTATCCCCAAATGTGCTATATATTCATAAGCACAAACAATGATTTAGGCCCCCATATCTGGGAGATTCTTAATCTCTTTTCGTTTTGCTTTAGGCCTGTTGAGTGGATGGGGTTTTCGCTAGGCCATGGTTGGGGTGGATTAGGTATTAGTTTCAAATCAAGTAATATTTATTGTGCTCATAAGTGGTCATAAATATCCCGAGGATTTATAATTGACTTAATTTTATCCGCTTGCTTATTGCGCATTTTAAATTTGTGTTCTTAAACTTTTTTTTTTTTCAAATTTTATTTGAGTTAAAACATACTTTTAGGTTATTTTCCTCAGTTAAGGCTTGTAACATCTGCTTTTGTCAAAGTTCGTATCCATTCCTCTCCGGCTCAAAGTATCTTTTCCCATATTTGTGTTTAATTTTATCGTTGAGAAACTTTCGATAGCTCTAAGTATCATAATCTGATGCTTGAGGCATATCCTCTGGCAAGCAGAATATAATTTTCAACTTCTGCTTCTATGGATAATTAGACTTAAAACTTATTAACCATACACCTCACATTCAAGATTTCACAATTAGTGAGACATGGTCTAGGATTGGAAATATCACATGCTTTAGTGGTCCACTACATCTGAAAGAGATTTTGGGATAGCTTCGTGTAATGTTCGTTGAGATACAGCTTGTAAACTTGAATGCTACTGCCTTATTCTATGGTGGTTGGTTATACAGAAAGTGGACATTCATGGTTGTGATGAGTTGAAACAGCGCTAAAGTATAATTTTATGTTGGCTGTGGGAAGAAGTTATTGCAAGATAAAAAGGAAGCATGATGTTAGTGTGGTCTAAATTTTATTAAGGCCTTGCTAAGTCAGAAATGCCAATTTTCCAATTAATTATTTCCTGGGCAGTTACTGCTTAAGAAATCTACACCCTTTTTCGTGCAGTTCACACTATTTACTCTGAAGTGTACTATCTTTCTTAGTTATATTCTTGAGAAGTCGTATTTCCAAGGATGTTATGCTGAGGAAATTGTTCTTTACTTTTTGGTGAGTGTATTTGATTCGCATACTTTTTGCTTTGAAATGCACTTCTCTTAGTTAATAATGCTTGATTCACAGTCAAGCAATTTTTTTTTTTTTTGTACAAATTAGTACAAAAATATATTTGCACATATTTCATCTCATATTGAGGCTTCTAAACATGAAACATCCCCTACAAAGAAAAAGTATCACGTCAATATACTTGGGGGGTTTTGATGGTGCTACTCGCTGTTGAATTTTTCTGCTAGCTTGCATTTATTGTTATCACATTAGAGCATCCTACTTTTTTCCCTCAACTGGTATTTGTTTGAGAGAGACTTTTGGAGAAATCTTGGGGTTTGAGAAAAATTTTGCTTCTATTCGCAAACTAGCCTGACATTTAATAGGATGGTATCTTGTCCCTGCCGTGCAGGGATTTTAGTTGAAAAGAATACACCAGAGTGTTCTATTTTTTTATATGTATAAAATTTCAGAAAGA
Source organism: Jatropha curcas (assembly GCF_014843425.1). Next base: position 357,154 of record NW_023590759.1, read on the forward strand.
AATTTTTAATGGGAGAACCCAATCAAGAAATAGTTTGGTGACAGCTTGGTCTATTGCGTGTGGCTTGTATTACTTGCAGGTTATATCGTGGATAATCAGCCAATAATCTTGTGTCAAGTTAAAAAAAAAAAAAATCTGTTTTGTTTGTTGGTAGATACCTATCTTGTAGTATGAAGGGATATCAATGTTCTGATGCGTATATTGACTTCTGATATTTTTGTGTTCATCATTAGACCAACCATGTTGCTGGTGTTCCAATTGCTCCATCGTCTTTACTTGGGATGCCTACGTACCTTCCACCTGGACAGGTGACTGTGCATCCATTCATTCTGCATCAACAAGGAATTCCTCATTCTATGCCATCACATGTTCCTCAATCTCATGTTGGGCATTTTCATTCAATACCAGCAATGTCGTCCACACCAGAGTGGCAGAACCAGCAGGTATTACAAATTGAATACCTTTTCTGTGTACTTTGTTAACACATATTATAATGCTTATTATTTTCCACTTATCATCAGATGAAAATGTGACATCAGTTAAGTGTTTTACATGTTGTAATGTTAATGAGTACTGTTACTTCTCAAATTTTCAGGCTGCTGAGGGTGCACAATTATCCACACAGAATCAACTTGCGTCATCCCAAACTGATCACAACCTTATGAGATCAGATGCAAAGTATGAGTATGAAATTTCTGTTAATGGACAGGGCTTTCGATCAGATTATCTTGATGTTCACATGAACCAAGGGACAGAGCCTGATTCTGTTGTCTCGTCATCGGCTGGGGAAGCACAGGTTCTGCATATTTACATGTTGCTATCTATGTGCAATATGTTTGTGTAATCATCATTGACAGGGTATAACAGCTTTTCCCCCATTTGCAGGTTCTTGAGCCAATGGATAGAAGTTACTTGGTTGCCCCTCAACCTGAGCAGAGTGTACAAAAGATTTCTTCCCATTTTAGTGATTCCTTAAGACTGAATCAACTTGAACAAAACAGTGAAACAAAGGTTGTCACTTTTTATTTTTTGGCTGAATATTCTCTTTGCTTTTCTGGTACCATTGTTTTGGCTTGTTTTGTGTTGAAATCACAAGGTAAACTATATACTTAACTGGGATAGAATTTGAAATGGTGCAGGAGCAAAATATTTTGAACTTGAGTGATCAGGGACTAGATGGCCAAGTTTTGACGGAAGAACAGCCAAGTTCTTCTGCTAGTGCATCACTTTCTGAAACATCAATGCATTCAGTTGGCGAAGCTCCAACCAGTAATGGTGCTAGTGTAGTATTATCTGAAACATTAATCTCATCTGCACAAACAAATATGGTGACCACAGGAAAAACTTCTGAGGCTGCCCTTCTTGATGAACGATCTCTGTTAGCTTGCATCGTTCGTACAATTCCAACTCGTGGTAGCATTCGGATCAGTTCAACGGTTTGTGTTTCTTTAAATAATTAATCCTCCATCCTAAGCCAGGTCACATCCCTAAAAAAGTTTACAATAGCTTTTCTTGGTGTCTAAATACAGCTACCAAATAGGCTGGGGAAGATGCTTGCACCTTTGCACTGGCACGATTACAAGAAAAAGTATGGCAAGCTGGACGAGTTTGTGGCTGGTCACCCTGAAGTGAGTGTCTGGAATTTGAAATTACTAGGTTTCACAGATTGTCTAATTATCTCATCTAAGGATTTCAAGTTGTGATTTCAGTTATTCTGCATTGAGGGTGACTATATTCAGCTTAGAGAGGGAGCTCAAGAAATGATAGCTGCTACAGCAGCTGTTGCTAAAGTTGCTGCTGCTGCTGCTGCAGCATCTCCTCCTTACTCATCATTTTTGCCTTCTGTGGCTGTTACTCCAATGGCACAGTCTCACCGACTCAGGAAGGTTCCATCAATTGACTCTAAACATTCAAATGGTGTTACTTTTGGTAATGCTGGAGGCATCTCAAATATAAAAATTTTGAGCAAGTCTAAAGAATCTCAAGAAATGAATGGACCAGAGTATGATAGATCAAATATCAACAGCACACAAAGCAAGGGTTCAATAATTCAAGGGAGGTCTAACTCAAGCTATGCAGGAAAGCAGCAGGGCAGGTATGGTTTCAACCTTTTTTTTTCCTTAATTATTGCACTATCTTTGGATTATTGGATAGGTATATAATTGCATATTAGAGGATGAAGGGCTTATTGAACTTAACACTATTGAATTACTGCAGGACAACTGGAGCTGCATTAGCTTCTGGAAGATGTAAGTACATCTAACTAATTACAGTCTGCATTCTATGCCATTTTTTGCATGGTTGTGGTCTTGGCCATTACTTGATTGCTTCATTTGTTGAGTTTGCATCTTTTTTTTTTTTGCAAAATTACTTGTCATTCTCTATTATAATGCTACCTCTGTTTCTACATACTTGATTTGTCTAAGTTACAATAAATTATCAAGTAAATTGACTATATTACCCTTAATTCAATATATCCAAAACACCAAATTTTTGAGAAGTTGAAGCATTAATTGTTGGATTGTTGGTCATATATAAAGGGTGAATATGAAAAAAAAATTTATTACTCTTTGAAACCACAAATGTGATAAGTATTTTAGAATATAGTATTTTCTCAAATATAATAAGTATTTAGAAAGGGAGGTAGTACTGCACCATCATGTGGATCTGCGGAGGGTGTTAAAAATCAGTCAATGTCATCTGTCTTCTCTCCGTCTCTCATATTAATTACCACTTTAGTTAGCTCAATTAATGAACTTTTTGCAATTCTTTTGGGCAGGAGATGTGGAATGATATGGATAAAACTTGTAATGGGTGCTAATTGGTGCCCTGATAGAGGATTTATGGGGATGATCTCGTTAATGAGTGGAATTGGCGCACAGCTTTTGCTTATAGAATTCTCTATTGGACAGTTCGCTGATTCTCTTATGATTTTATGTTTTTTTTTTTCTTTTTTTTTAAAAGAAGGGGAAGAAACATTTGTTTTGTGTGTTTTTCTGATCCAGATAGATCCATTGAACTCTCTGCAGTGATATTCATGCACAAAATTGCATCTGAGAGTTCTATTTGCGAATCTTGAATCTTCTATTGAAGTGATTTTCTGATTCTATCTCCATGAAGCCCTTAATACAAGGTTGGTGGTGGTAGCCTACTCACTAGTCACTACCATGCATTAATGTTTTTTAATTTAATTACAGAATCTAATATCGTTGATCTTTAAGATTCTATAAACGAACAGACTTGCCACTGCTTTAAAAATCTCAAGTATCAACACCTAAAAGAGACTTTAGCTAAATAAACGGTAAAAAAATCTACCCAGAAAAAGGTTCCTTATTTCTATGATTCAATCCTCCAATAAATTTCAGGGAAAATAATTATATTCTCTTTGACGTTTGATTAAATTAATTAATTAGTCTCTGCAGTTTGATAAATATTAACAGTTCCTGAGGTGTAACTCTGTTAGTTTATTTAGTTCTTTCTTCTTTTCTTTTTTTAACATTTTGCCGTTAAATGAAAATCCTTTTTTTTTTTTTGTGTAATTTTTTGCATTGACAGTATAGTCAAATTATTATTTATTTAATAAAAAAATAACTTCTTAATTATTCTAATTACACTATACATGTATTATCGTAATTCTAAATATAAATATAAATGTGTTATTTATTAGATGCGAGTATAATTTAATATTTAAAGGATATTTAAAATTTTGTTTAGTTTTATTTTAATTTTTCTATAAAATGAAAACATTTTTTTATTTGCAATTCCATCATTAATTGCAATTGAGGATGTTATTGCTATGAAAGGCTAAATTTGAGGTATAATTGATAGAAAGGACAAAATAAAGTGAAATTACAAAAACCCATAAATTTCCCAATATTCTTAACCATTAGGCATCAGCATATGAGTTGTGCGATAATTTCAACTTAGTCCAAAGCTATAAGTTCACGAGTAAAATTGGCAAAAGAATGTTTTGGTCTAATTGGATCAATTGAAAAAGCTTATGGGTCAATTTGGTTGCAAGGTCACATTTGATGAGCCAGTTTAAAGTGGTGAGTTGACAATCCATGTAAATTGATCATGTGAACAATTTGTAGAAGAATTCAAATGTCATTAAATTGAAAACAAAATATGTTTAAATGATTTATATGAAAAGGATTACCTCTGATGATCAAATTAAAAATATCAAAAATTAATGGACGGATGTGGGTTACGCCTATGATTAATGTTTTAATTCGGGTCTACTAATAATAATTAATGTGTTTAATTATTATTATTATTATTATTATTATTATTATTATTATTATTATCTAAATAAATTTAATAGAATTCTAGTTCGTTACAACTAGTATTTTTGAGTTTTAGTAGGATAACTCAACTCTATTGTGATCTAATTTAAAAATACAAAAGTAGGAGATTAGGCTCTTCAATATTTTTTTAATCTATCACAATTAAAAATAAAAGAGGCATTAGGATAATCTGAGAGTTCTCTCACTCATATTAAAAAAAAGGACAAAAAGAGCTTTTAGACTGTGAGTAAGTATCAGAAGCACTACCTCAATTCGATATTGCTTTTACAGTCAATAAACTGGTAATACAAATTTCAAGAGTTATTCGTCTGATGTGCTACAGAAGTTAGATATTCGATTCACCGACATTTACATATCATGTATAAGAATATGATCTTGTGTTTATTTTAACAAAATACAAAGGGACTTGCTTCTAACCTTAAAGTTTGGGTCATATCGTTGTTTTGACGATAAAGCGGATAAACGTTACAAGCCAACAGGTTATGAAGTCCTTCTGAAGTGATTCACATGACAATCATTATTTTTGACTTTACTAAATGTACTTGGATCTTCCTCTTGAAACACAATTATGAAGTTGGACAATTAACTCGATAGTTTTATTTTCTTATTTTTAAGGAATTTCTAATTTCAGTAAAATAAATTGGAACAAACAATGGGTTGGAGTTTATTTTGCCTACTTTTTATGCATTTCAAGGCATTATACATCAAGCTACTCAACAAAATGGAGTAGTTGAAAGAATGCACTAACATCTTCTTAGCTAAAGCCTCGTTATTTCTTACTTTCTTGACAACCACCTATTTGATTAACAGAAATGCTTTTTCACATATGCAATCACAAAATCAATATGAATATGCAAAAATATTGTAGTATGGAATAAAATGAAAGACTCAAATCAATTCCATATAATTATAAATAAATAGCAAATATAAGTGCATGATATGTGAAGTGTAACTAAAAACCTATTCACTAGTTTTAGTGGCTAACTAGAAACCTATTCTAATTTTAAAAGAAATCATTTGAAGCCAACAAAAATTACAAATTGAATGTATAAACTTTTTTTAAATCATAAAGAAAACATATTTTCTAAATAATTTAAGAGAATATAGACTCAGGTTGAAGTGTAGACATTTGAAAATATTAAGTATTATAATATCAAATTGAAATATTAATATTGTTTCCACAGGAAACAACAAAAACAAAGGGTACATAGTGCAAGATAAATTGAATCACCTGTTACCATTATTTTGAAAACCGGATCAGACTGGCGCTTTAACTTGTAATCAGACTGTGGCTCAGTTTGGGTTATATAAAAAATTAGTATAAACCGGTGAAAATCAAACGAAAACCAACTAAAAACTAGTGAACCGGATAGATTAAAACCAGTTCGATTCAAATTTTAGATTTTTCTCAAACCGTGGGCCTCTTAAAAATTAAGCCTACCGATTTTTTAGTTTTTAAACCTTTTTATTTCTATACCCGAAGTCCTAATATATTAATTAAAATAATTAAATTGCTCAACTTTAAAGCCAAATATGAAAAATAATATTATATTTTATTGTAATTAACTAATTTTTTTAGTATTCAATTTAGTCATGTTTTATTTTTTTTGTTTAAAATTATTTACTAACTTTTTTGTTCTTTTATAAAAGTCAAATTTGAGAATGTTTTTTATATGATATCAAAATTTTATTTATCTTATACTTTCAATTTTATTTAATAAATATATTCAAAAATATTATATATAAAAATCTGGTTGAACCATATTGAACCCAGTTGAACTCTTTGGTTTAGTGAACCTTACCTTCACCGGTTTACTGATCGGTCTGATTCTCAAAATACTGCCTATTACTAATATTATTAATTTATAATTTTACACATTTTTTTTTTAATATTCATACTTATTAAATAAATCGATCATGATGTAGCTTTTATATTTTCTAACTAAATCCATCTCTATAGCTTTTATATTTTTTGTGATTCTGTAATAATTTTTAGATCACATTTTGATCTTTCTGCCATTTTTGTGAAAACAAAATAATTAAATTTTATATAATTAATAATTTTATGAAAATAAAAAATGCAAAAGCAAAAAAAATAAAGAAAAAGTACTAAGTGAAAAATGTACAAAATAATAAAAATCAAGAATAAACAATGAAAGAAAATGTTAAAGATCCTATAGAACAAAAGTCAAGTTTTAAATTATTTTTAAATATTATTTTCATGCAGTATCTTTTACTAATAAAATTATACATGATTTTTTCTAAAATTAAGATCGGTGGTAAAATTAGATTTTTTTTTAAAAAAATTGATTTATAAAATAGATAAAATAAAAATTCATAATACAGTTGCAGGAAAAACTTAGAGAACCAAAAAAAAAAAAAATTAAAAAATTAAATATAAAAATATTTATATGTAATATATTTTCAAATTTATATTTTTATAGATTTTTTTTGAAAATAATATAATTCATTAATTATAATATTAAATATCACAAATACTTATGTAGATCAGACGTGGATCTTTACTATCAGAAGCTAATAGAGTTCACTGATCTTTTAATAAACCAAAAGAATTGTATATATTCTTTTGAACGACAATACGAAAAATAAAAGAGATCATATTAGATCCTTTCGCTTTAAAATGATCTTGACAAATGATGTAAATCTCCATAGCAGCAACTAGTCCAATAAATCTCCATAGCAGTGACTAGTCCAATAATGTAAGGAATGATTTTTTTTCTTGTTCCAATAAAAAAAAATCGAAACCCTTGAAAATATATTTGTCTATCCCTAAATTGAATGAGAGCATTTTTTTCAATCTTATTATTTTCCCATTTCTACTTTCATATGTGTTATAAATAATAATAATAATAATAATAATAATAATTATTATTATTATTATTATTATCATTATTATTATTATTACTCCTACTTTATCATGATTGTGATATTTTTTAATTAAAGTCTTTTAAATAGCTCTGCTTATTTATTTTTTAATTAAAATTATGTATATTTTATACTTAAAATATTTAATTGGTCATGGCTAAGGATGTTTTAGGATTTTCAATTAAAATCTTTTAATCGGCCCATGCTAAGGATACCTCAAATTTCACTAAAAATATTTTAGGAAATCTCGTTATTTCTCCCCTCATTCCCACATTTATATATATAGTAAGTATAAATTAGACAATACTGATATTTAGAATTTTGAGATGCTCTTTATAACTCTTGTTGATCTTTAGAGTAGTTTCCCTATTGTACTGTTTTTCTAAGGTTGTAACCTTTGTTGTAATAGCCAGCCCACTGAGATATTGTAACTTCGGATCAAGTTCAATTCCACCACACCTTCGTTTTGCATATGATCCACATGATTTTAATTCGAAGTATAACTTGACCACTTTGACGAAATGGACTTGAAATGATATAAGGTTTGTCCAACGATATATCTACCTTATCATTCTTCTACCCATCATTAGACAAAGAAGTAAAAGATGGCTCCGATACCTGTGAATACTCAAATTCTACAGTAACTTTGACTTTTCTACAGTGTCAATGCTGGACTGCAAACAGTCCGGCCGGACCGAAGGCCATTTTGAAAGTTCACCGAAAATATGTAGTAAAAGATGGCTCCGATACCTGTGAATACTCAAATTCTTACAGTAACTTTGACTTTTCTAACAGTGTCATGCTGGACTGCAACAGTCCGGGCCGGACCGAAAGGCCATTTTGAAAGTCACCGAAATATGTCAATAATGGTACGTTGAAGACGTCCGGAATTTTCACGAGATTGCAGAACCGCCCCGGAATGATTTTTTGGAGGTCCGGAAAACCCCAAAAAAGCTCCCGGAGCGAGACATGGTGGCCACCACCAACTACGGCGGCGCCGGCCGCGACCACGGCGGCAGCTGCCGCCCACCGACTGGGAGGCACCTGCCGCCCAGCTCTTGGGGGCAGCTGCCGCCGAGCCAGGGCGGCACCTTGCCGCCCTGGGACCCCGAAATGGCCTATAAATAGACATTTTCAAGCCTATTTTTTGACACCCCTGTCTGTGTTGACGGACCGAATCTTCTCCCTTCACGCTTCCTCCTTGCGTTTTCTTACCGCTTTTTGCATTTAATTTAATTTTTATTGCATTTTTATATGATATTTGGGACATTAAAAAATTAAACCAAATTAAAAATTAATTAATATTTTACTAAGCGAGGAGCTTAACTGGAGTTTAAGAAGCGGTTCGTCGATTAAATCAGGTATGTAAACAAAACTCTGCCTATGTTATTTTAGCACTTTCATGCATATTTCGTCCTTCTACTCTTAAATAATTCTAGCAATTGCATTAAATGCATCCACGTGTCATTATTTTTGGTAAATAAACTGCCTTAAATTAATTTGAATTAAGCTTAAATGCCCGGTTAATCAATAATCGTGTATTAAAGCCTTAAATCCGATAATATTTTGGGTTAAAAGAGCCTAGTTAGATTATACTACCGGTTCAATTGCCTTATTTCGAAACAAATCCGGCTTAAGGTCCAGTTTAATCAATAATTGTGGCTAAAAGCCTTAAAAATCACGTTTCGACAATAAATTGTGATTAAGCTCGAACGCCCGATTAAGATTGATAATCGTGGCATTAAAGCCTGAAAATCGCAACATTTTGGCAAACAATTGCCTAAAACAACACATTTTGGCCAAAGGGCCTTTAAAATCAACCATTTTTAGCGGACAAATTTTCGCTTAAATTAATCAAATCTTTTTGGCAAAAGGCCTTATAAATCAACCATTTTGGCGACAATCGCCTAAATCGCACATTTTGGCCAACAATTGGCCTAATCAAATCAATCACAATTTTGGGCGACAATTCGCTTTAAATGAGAACCATTTGGCAGCAAATGCCTTAAAATCAACAATTTTGACGACAAATCGCTTTAAATGAACCATTTTGGCCAAAGCCCTAAAATCAATCATTTTGGGCGACAATCGCCCAATCAAACATTTTGGCAAATAATCGCCTAAATCAACCAATTTCCGGCCAAAAGCCCCTTCAAAAACACTTTTTCGGCAAATAATAAGCCCGAACATCAATTTTGGCAATAATAAGCCCAGAATATAATTTTTGGCCGACAATGCCCAAACAAACCCATTTTTTGGCACAATGCCTTAAAAACGCAACCATTTTTGGGCGACGAACGCCTAATCGAATCAATCGATCTTTGGCAAAATGCCTAAACACTCAATCACAAGCATAACACATTCCATGCACAAAGCATACACACTCATGCACAAAGCATACACACTCATGCATTAAGCATACACCTTCAAAGCCCTTCAAAGAAGGCCTATCGAAACTACGTTGATTTGATCTTCCATTCAAACGGAAGTAACGTAGGCACGTTTGGGATTTCCCCGGGTGGCAAGTCAAAATCACATAAACCTTTCCTTTGGTCCCAATTACATCATTCACCTTACAAAGCATTAAAATTCATCGGTTAGTTCATCAGCATGACATTACGTCTCGGATCCATCTCGGGTTTCGTAGATTGTGCTTAGAAATCATTGGGATACATTAATCTAGTAAACTAGGTTAATTAAAATGGAGTCACTAGGGTTTTTTTCAGTTTACTATAATTACAAGGGTGGCGACTCCACACATCACGTGCATTTTTTCTCTATTCATCGTATGCATTCACTATGCTATGTATTTATATTCGGGGGGAGGGGTTCACAGTTTGGCGACTCTCACTGGGGATTAATACTATGTAAAATCATTAGCATAAAAGTGGACTAAATTGTTGTGAAAACTAACCGGCCTTTCTTTAGGTATTATTTAATTATGCTTTGTTTTGCAGGGTACCCCTAATACGAATCAAGTGTTTCTTTCCTAAGAATAACTTGAATAAAATCCAGACTTAATTGAAAAATGTGATTAAAGACATTAAAACTTGTTTGATTATTTGTCACGATTGGAGAAATCCTTTTCTCCATTGATAAAAAAAGGTGAAACTTCAAATGAAATTTCTTCTCTTTCTGTCCAAAAACTTCTGAGTCTGGATAGCAAGTAGCGCTGATCGGCAGGTCTCTTTAATTATGTTCGACGGACAGCCAAAGCGGTCCTCCCTGTTACCGGCAAACCAATCCCTTAATCCTTTTGGGGTGGCAAACATGAGTATGCGTACCGTTGGAAGACCACCGCGAAACTC
>NW_023590759.1:368154-388361 GCF_014843425.1 Jatropha curcas
ATTCACGTTCCATCGTTAGGCAAATAAACTCCTCAATTTAAATAATTTAGCGCTATATGCCCCGGTTAATTAATAATCGTGGTATTAAAGCCTAAATCCGGCACAATATTGGCTAAAGCCTAGTTAATCAACAGCCTATGGTGATCGCTTTTATTTCAAATCAAATTCGGGCTTTAAGTCCAATTAATCAATAATTGTGGCTAAAAAATAGCCTTCATTAAACACGAGCCGTTTTTTCTAGGCCAATTTAAAATTGCCTACATTGCAATTCAATTGATCTTCAATTGATCTCTTTTGGCAAACAAATTGCCTATAAGTAGATTAACCATTTTTTAGCAACAAATCGCTTAAATCAAAGTTTTGGCAAAAGCCTTCAGATAATCACTTTTGGCTAAAAGCCTCAAATCAATCAATTTTGGCGACAATCGCCCAATCATCAATTTTTTGCAATAAATTGCCTAAATCAATATTTTGGCTTTAAAGCCTTCAAATAATCAATTTTGGCGACAATCGTCTAAATCATATCAATTTTTGGCAACAATTGCCTAAATCAATTTTTTTGGCTAAAAGCCTTAAATCAACATTTTTTTGGCAACAAATGCCTAATCAAATGCCTAAAAAATCAATCAACCTTCGGCAAAATGCCTAAACAAAGTGCACAAAGCATACACACACTCATGCATTAAGCATACCCATTCAAAGCCCTTCAAAGAAGGCCTATCGAACTAAAGGTCTATTGAACTACGTCGACTTTGATCTTCCATTCAAACGGAAGTACGTAGGCACGTTAGGGAATTAACCCCGAGCGGCAAGTCAAAATCACATAAACATTTCATTTGGTCTAAATTACTCAATCACCCTGCAAAGCATGCATTCTTTGGTTAATTCATCAACATGACATGGTTTCGGGATCCACCTTAGGTTTGCACACCATGCCTTAGACATTGGGATAATTAATCTAATAATTAGGTTAATTAAAATCAATTGGAGTCATTTAGGGTTTTCCTAGTTTTTTCCTAGTTTACCCTAAAATAATTAAACAAGGTGGCGACTCATACATCCACGTGCATTTCTGCCCTTAGTCATATGCATTCATATGCCTGTGTATTTTCGGGGGAGGGGTTCACAATAATGAAGAAGATCCATGAAGAAGTCTGTGGTACTCATTTGAGCGACATGAGTTTGGCCAGAAAGATTATGAGGCAAGGCTACTTTTGGGTGCAGATGGAACGTGACTGTGTCAACTATGTTCGTCATTGCAAACCTTGCCAGTACTACGATAACAGAAATCATTTGCCTGCTGTTGAGCTTCATCCAACAATTGCTTCTTGGCCTTTTTCAGCCTGGGGCATAGATATTATTGGCAAGATCACGCCAGCAGCATCAAATGGACATCAGTATATCTTAGTGGCTGTGGACTACTTTTCTAGGTGGATTGAAGCTCAGTCTTACAAGACTTTGACTGCCAAACAAGTGGCTAGATTCATTGAGCATAACATTTTCTGTCGCTATGGTGTTCCTCATCATATAGTCACAGACAATGGTTCTCACTTCCAAGTAGACGTCAGTCAGTTATTATATAGATATAAGGTTGAGCATCACCATTCTTCTCCTTATCGACCTCAAGCTAATGGTGCAGTGGAAGCCGCCAATAAGGAGATCAAGAGCTCGCCAATAAGGCAGATCAAGAGAATTTCTATCCAAAATTGTGCGAGAAGTATAGAGGTTGGCTAAGAAATTCCTTTCGGCACTCTGCGGTGCATCGAACTACCTCCAAATCGGTGAATGGGAGCTTCTTCCTTTCGAGCTTGTATATGCGGATGGCAGGCAGTGTACAGTAAACTCGAAAAGAAATCTCTTTAGGGTCCTTATGGAAGCTGGTCTGACCGAAGAAGAAGTTGGGTCAAGAAAAAGATTATGAAGACTCTGGCATTTTTAGATGGCAGGTTTAGATGGCAGAAGGTTGAATGCCAGATTCCAGGATCAGATGAGAAAGAGAAGGATTGCTAGTTTCTACAATAAGCGAGTACATCCAAGGGCTTTGAAAAATGGAGATCTAGTGTCGGTCAGACTGTTAGACCATGAGTCTCAGAGTCATCCTGGAGGGAAATTCAGACCAAACTGGCAAGGACCATTCAGAATCCAAAAGTTGTTGGCTAAAGGTGCCGCCGAATTGGTCACTACGGAAGGAAAGCCTTTCAATCGGGTCGTTAATCAAGACCAGATGAAAAGGTTCTATGTCTGAGATGATGATTTCGGTTAATTAAAAAAAAAAAAAAGAGGCTAGGTTGAAAAACCAGGTTGAAAACCCGACAAGGGCGACCTAGGTAAGAAATTGAGCTCACTAGGTAAAACCCGGTTAAAGGCGCGGGAAGGGCGGCCTAGGCAAAAGTTAGAGTTAAAAAAAAAAGAAAAGAAATTTTGAGATTAACGCATGGTGCTTAGTTTAAATGTGAAATCTATGCCATGCATTCATGACTTACTTGTGACCGGTTGCCTAATGCCATCAACCTGACTAGAAGGAGAATAGGCGAATGAGTAGTTAGGATGAACGACCATTGTATTAAAATAGTTTCTCTTTACATATGTATGATGTTGAAAGAAGTAAGATCAATAAAGAGCTTGATTCCCAAATTCTTCTTCCCTTTTGTTTCTGGGGCATGATCGTTGATTACAAGACCTTCCTCTTTCCTCTCTGCCTATTATGTTCATCATTTGCTCATTTGTTTGAAGAATTCTGCATCTAGTCCTTGCCCGGGTATTGGATTCTCTTAGACAGCGATCAGAAGGATCAAATTGCTATTTTCTCGGGCGTTTCCTTTGGGCACGGATCGATTAAAGAAAAACTATTGAATAAAAATCCCTAAGCAGTTAAATAGGTGTTCATGCATACATGGAAGAAGTTGCATATTTTATCTCTTTCTGAATGTTGCAGGTGTTGATAAAATGGTCACCCGCATCTTTTTTAAAAATGTAAAAAAATTCCTTTTTTGTTTTTTGTGTTTTGGGTTAGCTTTCATTTATTTGTATTGTCTTTTGTCCATTTTTGGAATAAAGTAGATGGGCATTTTTGCCCGCATTAACAAGGTGAACCACTCTAGCAAGTGGGTGGGATGCCTCCTTTTTGTTTCTGTGGTTTTGTTTTCTTTATGCAGGAATAAAGCAAAAAAAAAAATCAATTTAGAGTCGGTGTGTGGCTCGTATACTTCAACAATTCCATCTACTCGCCACACAGGGGGCGAAAATCATCAAATACCCTTAGGTAAGTCTTCTTTCAACACCGCATCAGGAAAAGTATACCTGAAAATTTGGGACAAGAAAAATTTGGCAATTTTTGCTAAAATTTCAAAATTTTTTGCAATGGACAAAAAATAAAGTTTTCAAGGTTTGCATAAAAGATAATATTTTTGGTTCCAGGATGGAATTCCAAACTGGGGGCAAAAATAAAATCTTTTGCCCTGATGCAAAATTTCAAATTTCAAAGTTTATGACAAGCCAACCAAATTTCAAAGTTTACAATTATTAATGCATGGGGTAATGTGATGTCCCAACATTTTTCTAACAAAAGGCAAGGTCTGTTTGTACACAGATATTGCTCTTTTTCTTATGAACAATTTTTCAGGCCAACCGTTGACGGTTTCTCGAAACCGATAGGTCCTACTGAGCAGTGATGGTGTATTGCGAAGCTGTTTTGGATTCTCTTCCTGGTTAATGATGGTGAATTACGAAGTATCAGGATAAAGCAAGATCTGTTTGTATACAAAAATTGCACCAGGCTGATATCTATTTGTATACAGAAATTGCTCTTTGGACCCACACCCCACAAAGCAAGATCTGTTTGTATACAGAAATTGCGATTTAGTTCCACTAAGCAAAATCTGTTTGTATACAGAAATTGCTCTTTGGACCCACAAAGTGAGATCTGTTTGTATACAGAAATATCTCTTTGGTCCCACCAAACAGTGATGGTGTATTGCGAAGCTGTTTGGATTCTAATCCTGATTGGTGATGGTGTATTACGAAGCTGATCAGGACAAGGCAAGATCTGTTTGTACACAGAGATTGCTCTTTTCAAATCCTCTAAAGCTGATTAAACTAAGCTGAGGAAGTGAACAACAAAGCCGATTAAACTTAGCTGAGGAAGTGAACAACAAAGCCGATTAAACCGAGCATTGGACAAGGCAAAATCTGTTTGTATACAGAAATTGCTATTTGGTCCCACCAAGTGAGATCTGTTTTCATACAGAAATTGCTATTTGGTCCCACCAAGTGAGATCTGTTTGTATACAGAAATTGCTCTTTGGACCCACAAAGCGAAATCTGTTTGTATACAGAAATTAATCTGTTTGTATACAGAAATTGCTCTTTAGACCTACCAAGGCGAGATCGTGTTTTGCTATACAGAAATTGCCATTTTCCAAAATCATCTTGTACGTGGCAGATGACTGTCTTACCGATGCCTTAGAACGCTGATGTAGTCCGACTGGAGGCCTTTAGGTAAATTCAAATCTTTCGAGCCAACCAAATTTCAAAAGTTCATGTTTATTAATGGCATGGGGGCATGTGATTTGCTCCAACATTTAAATCAAAAGGCGAGATGTTTGCTACATAGAAATTTTGCTTCTTTTCTCTTGAAGTATTTTCAAAAGTCAACCGGCGATGATTTCAACCAAGTCGTTAGGTCCCACCAAATAGTTGATGGGTGTATTTACGAAAGCTGTTTGGATCCTTTTTCTCGAATTTGTGCATGGTGGATTACAAAGCGGATCGAGTCAATCCTTTTCTTTTTTTTCTCTGCGTTAATGATGGTGGATACGAAGTTGATCAGGACAATCTCAATACCAAAACCCTCTAAAAGCCAAGATCCAGGATTGAAAACAACAAAGCCGATCAGACATGAAGCTTTTGCTATTTAGATCTTTTTCTTCGATTCATGATGGTGTTGGATCTATGAAAGCGGAATCGAGTCAATCCTTTCCTGGTTAAATGATGGTGGATTACGAGTTGATCAGGAAACAATCTCAATTACCAAACCCTCCAAAGCCAATCAGATTGAGCTGAGGGGGCTGAATAAACAAAGCCGATCAGGACTGAGCTTTACTGTTTTAGATCTTTGTTCTCGATTCGTGATGGTGGATTACGAAGGCGGATCGAGTCAATACCTTTTCCTAGTTAATGATGCGCTGGATTACGGAAGTGTTCAGGGCAAACCAAATCAAAATCCTTCGAGCCAATCAGACCGGATACGGAATCGAATACGGAATTGATACCACTCAACCATAAAGCTCAAGGAAGCATGGGGAACACCTAAGTTTCTCACATTAATGGAAGCACAAGTTGAGATGGAATTTGAAATTCCAACCATGGCATGCCCTAGACAATGCAAGGTTAGCACGCCCGTGCAAGGTGGCACGCCCCAAGCCATGCAAGCCTCTGCCTCTCGCGAGCAAACACTTGATTTGTCGCACACCCGTGCCAACTGGCACGCCCAAGACCGTGCACACCTCTGACTCTCGCGAGAACAACACTTGATGTGAAGCACGCCCCAGACCGTGCACGCCTCTGCCTCTCATTAAACTAGTTAGCTTATTTTGAGTTTTTTGCAATGTTAATGGGTTGGGCCTCAAGGCTTTAACATCGAAGCACGCCGTGCACCTTGGCACGCCCTAGACCGTGCCCGCCTCTGCCTACGTCTCACTAAAGAACTTCTTTTCAGATACGTTTATTTGAGTTTTTGCTTTGTTAAGGGTTGGGCCTCCTATATTTCAGGCCACCCTGATTATTTTTAGGGCCTTTATTTCTTGACTTTTAGATTTTGCGGTCAATCTTTTAGTTGATTTTGGATTTTTAACCAACATTCCTTAAAGTTTTTAAGATTTTGTTTAGTCATATCCTTAGTTAGTTTTAGATTGCTTAAATCCTGAAATCCCTTAGCTGATTCTAGACTAACTATTCTAAAATCCTTTAAGGATCTGGGACCTCTTAGATTAGCTATAAATAGCTTGGTATATTTGTAATTATTCAACATTTCCAATCCCAATTAAAAAAGAGAGATCTTCTTCTTCATGCTTAGGCGTGTTCTTGCTTTAGCAGGGTGTGAAGCATTGCATTCTCTTAATTGCATTCAAGAATCAAGGTAAACTGTATCAATTTCTTTGTGGCGTTTATCTTATTCTTTTAACTCTATTGGTGGTGTCTGCTTCTTTAATTCTTTGGGTGGCCATAGAGGGGAGTTATATTTAGATCTTTGCATCTCTTCCAAAAACTTGTATAGAGTTTCATGGAATAAATTTCCATTAGGCGTTCCGCGTCAGACCGAGCGCTTCAGAGGGTATCTTCAAAACCAATCCGACGAGTTTAGAGATCCGTTACCGCATCCGACTGGAAGCAACAAAGCCGATTCCAAGACCTGATCTTTCCGGACGTTGAAACAAGATGATCAAGTCAATTCCAAATCAAAATCCTTCGAGCCAATCAGACCGAGCTTTTCGCACATGTAAGGTATCTTCAAAAACAATCAGACCGGAGTTTTGGAGATGCGTTAAATCGATTCCGACTGGAGCCCAACAAAAGCCCGATCAGATTGAGCTTGACTGAACCAGATGATCAAAGAACAATTTTTCAAATCATATCCTCTCGGCTAGTCAGACCGACTTCGAGGTGTCTTTAAAACCAACCAGACCGAGTTTTGGAGATTGTTACCGATCTGACTGGAGCCAACAAAGCCGATTACCACTGAGCTCTCTCGACGTGACCAGATTAAAATCCAAGATTGAAGGCGCGTCAGTAGGCCACTTTAAACATTAATCGTTATTACACAATTAATGATAAAGTGGGGGGGCAAACTATTGACGCGTGTTTTTATGCCCCCGCCTGATCCAATGATGATACGAGGATATGGAATGAAAGGTTAATGCTACCTAGAAGTCTTTTGATCCAAGGATTTAAATTAAACCAATTTTAGGTGTCTGAGTAGGTCAGAGCTGCGTCACGCAGCTATTCAGGTGCGTGACGGCACAATACCTGCGTCACGCAACTCTTACGCAACTCAGATTTGCATGTCGTCGTCAAGAATGACGACATGTCATTTTTTATGCTAAACGACACGTAGTAGTGGTACAATAAGTGAGCTGCATCACGCGTCTGACTAGTTCCGTGACGCAGCTAACGGCTGCGTGACGCAGCTATGCCCTGTTGCCCTACTTCTATAAATAGATCTTTTTCTTAATAAATAGATCTTTTTTCTTCACATTTAAAAAACAACTTTTGTGAGCGTTTAAAAACCTAAAAAACACACCCCTGGCGGATACATTCTCCTTCCAGAAGGCCTCTTTTGAGTTTGTTTGGAAGGCAGAATTGGCCAATTAGAGATCAATTTAGGCGAATTAAAGCAAAAAAAAAAAAAAAAAAAGAGAGAGAGAAAATCAAGCAAAGGAAAAAGAGTGAATATTTAAATCCTTGGTGACGAAGCTTCTGGATCAACCTTAACCATCGTTCGTTAAGCCGTTTACAAAATCCTCAATCTGAGGATTAGGCTAATTCCTTTACCAACTTTTTGTGTTTTTATTCATTGATTATTTATTTTATCATTGTTTTAGTAGTTTAGTCTTAATTGAATTGTATTCTGTTCGTTTTTGGTCATTCAAGGTTGTCCTAAAATACATCTAAATAAAAAACGCTTTAGACAAATAATTTACAACAGAATTCGGACCAGAGATGTTGCGTCACGCAGCCAGTAGATCCGTAACGGAGCTGGCAGTTGCATGACAGAACTGTTCATGTCCAAAATTTCGTTTCTTTACCCAGAACAGCTGCGTCACGCAGCTATCGGCTGCGTCACGCAACTATTCTTCCAAAGAACAGCTGCATGCGCAACTGTTCTAGGGTTCCAGAAACAATTTTATTCTTTCGAAAAAAAATAATAACTTTTTGTACAAAATAAAATTCAATTTTTCCAATAAATCTGAAAATGACCAATTATAAACAGATTATAATTTAATTAAGTTTAGAATATTAAAGTGTGATTATGCATGATTTTGGGTTTTTGGGTTCAAATTTTTATTCGGGTAGAATGTATTTTTTAATTCGGTTTGTTAGCCCGCCTTGAACCATAAGGCAAGAGCCGGGGTCTTTTATTATTGATTTTAACTGCTTTGGTTTGGATGATTTGGATGATTAATGATGCAATGACTGATTAATTTTTCCATATAAGAATTCGGTTTATGATTCATTCGAGTTGGGTTTAAGAAATAAAAATAATTTTGGGCTTTTCTTAACTAAAATTAAATTAGAAATCGTAAGGTAAAAGAGACGGTTTTTTGCCGGCGTCGGCTTCCAACGGGCGACTACCCAATTCCCTTACCAGAATTCGCATTGTGTGCGCCTGGAACCAGTTTTCTAAGTTTTCTAAATAATTTGGCCTTTAATAAAATTGGGTTTAAAATGGAGTCATTTTTATAAAATAAAATTGGAAACGGTCTCATTGCCGAAATAATGGGTAGCGACTCAAAAGTATTTTATAAGACCGATTTATCGGCATCGTGTCCAATAAAGTTTTTTTGTCACCACTGTTCAAAATAAGATCATTTTTCCATCAAAAACTAAAAAGAGGAACGTTTTTCAGATCACTCGGGGGCAGTGCGAAAACAACAGTTAAGACATTCATAAATTCATAGATTAGTATGTCTGTTTTAATGCACGATTACAGATACATAAATCCTACAACTGCAGAGTTCGATAATATGTTGAAGTAATGAAATTCTTATATATAACAATAAAGTAATGAAATTCTTATATATAACAATACATTAATTAATTAACTAGAGGAATTTAGAAATTTACTTTTGTAGCCCTATGGAGAAGATTGCGTAATGTAACTATGCATGATGCAGATGATAGTGCACTATTTATTAGTATTCACAGTGACGATGAAGAGAGGAAGCTCTCGGATTTTGATTTGCAGGAGCGATGGACAAACTCGAACAATCTAATAACTTATAAATGCAAAGGAAATAACTAAAGTAAATAAAGAGATTTATTTTTAAATAAATCAAATTAAAGAATTATTCCAAACAAACCTATTAATTTGTCCATTAAATACAACTAGCCTAGATTCTTTCGAAATTTCAGCAGCACCTTCCCTAAAAATGGGACTATCAACCTGTTTAAACTATCAACCTGTTTAAATATCCCAATAACACTAAGTATTATTCAATCAAAACACACAGCCCATCCATTGGGCAATCAAATAAATTTATTTCTCTTCCTCCACTCAAAGTAATCACATCAATTTACAACTTAAAGTAACTTCCAAACCTGTTACCACATTATTATCAATCATTCTTGCTTAAGGTATAAATAACATATTTAGACATTTTTTAAAATTCTAGCCTATTCACTAAGAACTAATGCTTAAATTAAATTACAATCAATAAAATACATCCTCTAAGTAACCAATTCACAACTTTTAATGTGTAAGTCATTTGAAATTAATTTCCAAATTATTCAAAATTATACAATAACTTAAATTGTTCATAATAACTTTTGCTTAAAATCATTATCTTATTAAATTGAATTACCAATTTGAAGATTAAATAATTTATAAACATTTATGGCAAGCTCTACTCTTTTCCCAAAATTTATGAGGAAATTTGGTCTAAGGCTAGCTGCTGCCAATTCAGCCAAACATCTTATTATTAGGCTAAAAACTTGTCCCTAAACATGTTTAATTATCCATTGCCACCAAGATACAAGTATGCGACATTTAGTCCTCATCTGTAATATTTCCAAAAACTAATAAAAAGAATATAAGCAATTTGGTTGCTACCATTCAAGATTCTCTCATGTTTATAATCGGGCGATCTCTCATGTTTATAATCGGGACTTATCTATTTCCAGGTAACTTGTTCAGTTCCATGAAGTAAAGATATGCAACTTCATCTTCTATCTCACTATAAAGAAATATACAAAACTAGATGATTGTTTGCTGCCATATCGAAGAAAATCAGAGTTCTTTGTTTAAAACTTATAATTTATATGTTATCCTAACCATTTCCTATCAATAAGTTGATATAAGACATCACTTCCTATTATAATAAAATATAAACAATTTACCAAGTTAACTGCTGGCATATCCAAAAGTCTAGGTTTTTTATTAAATTTTTATACTTTCACATTAACTAACTCACTACCCTATCAAAAACTAAATTTACAACTTGCTTTTAAACCTTCATACTGTCAACTCATAAAAGCAAACAAAATAGCCGTTGTCATAATAAGAAAATTACAATCTCCCTATCAAGCTTGTAAGAAATACATTAATCTAATCATTACTATATATGAATTCAACTCATAGCTTCAATTGCATATTAATTTAAATACTTCTCTTAAAAATTTTGCTTAACAGTAACTTAAGCACCTAGTTTTTCCTCCAATACCATGATTCACAGCAATGACCATCAAGTTAATTTTCACATTAATAGTAGCTAACTAATTAAATGTCTATCGTGATTCCCTAACAAGAATTATATTCGATTAACTATTTAGTCGAAATGTCTATCGTGATTCCCTAACAAGAATTATATTCGATTAACTATTTAGTCGAAATCAACTTAATCATCTAACAGTTTTAAATTTGGAATTTATACCAAAAATGAGGAACTAAGTCTTAGAGCGTACCTATCAAAAATCGGACGACGATTCCACGATCCGTGTGAGGAGATGATTCTACCTCTTGGGGCCTCGCCGAAGACTCGTCGGTCGATCGCCAAACCTTCGCCGTCTATGGTGGCGAGAAAATCGTGGCTGCTCAAAATCAGTGCTCTTCACACCATTTGGCTCAATTTTCTATCAGGAGTCCGTTTTTGGCGTTAATTGCACAAGATCGGCCTTCTATTCAACTAGAGCGAGCACGACAAGAGCCAAGTGCCATCGTTAACGCCGCTGTTGATCGCCGAAAAGAGACTGTAGCTCGCTCACATTGCAGCTCTCGCCGGAGTCGCGAGCGAGCAGAGGACTTGATGTTGAGCAGCGGTTGGAGGCTGGTGGCACTGCTGCGATTCACTCGAATAGAAACAGAGGGAGAGAGGAGTTGAGGCACAATGGCAGAGAGAAGGCGGCGCAACGAACTTCGTCGCACTCATCTCTGGTGACCAAAAAAATAAGAGAAAGAGGGAGAGGAGGAGGTCGGCGACTGGCCTGTCGTTAGACCCAGAAAGAAGAAAGAAAGAAGAAGAAGAGGAAAGAAAAATCTAGGCTTCTAGACTATTCCGGTTTGATTCAAATCGATTTGGATCAACTCAGTGACTTGACTCGATTTTTGCTTGGTTTACGGGTTTTTCACTGAATTTCATTGGTTGGAATAAAAATTTAGTTTTTAAATGAAAATTCTACGAAATTGAATTTTCTGATTATTTCAAATATATGGTTGAATAAATTTTATATCCTCGTGAAATTCTTTGGGAAAGGTAAGAAGGCATACCAGAAAACAAACCATGTCACCTACCCATATCAAATAAGTGCAAGAGAAATAAGATGGATATATGGTTGAACAGACTTTAGACCAGTGCGAGACTTCTTGAGAAAAAGGGAAAGGCTCTACTCAAAAATAAAATAGTGCGTATCCTGTCCAAATATAATATGGGATTAAATTGGGCCAAATCCAGAATGGAATGGAATTGGACTAAATCTAGAGATAACAATATTGCAATGGACTAATCTATTATAAGTGGTATTGTGAACCCCTCCCCCCGAATACATAGGCATGTGATGCATATGATGAATGAGAAGAAATGCACGTGAGTGTGTGAGTCGTGAGTGTGTGAGTCGCCACCTTGTTTAATTATTTTAGGGTAAACTAGGAAAAAAACCTGAATGACTCCATTTTTAATTAACCTAGTTACTAGATTAATTATCCCAATGATTAAGGCACAATCTACGAAATCGAGGTGGATCCCGAGACTATGTCATGCTGATAAACTAACCGATGAATGAGTGTTTTGCAAGGGTGAATGATGGATCAATGAAATGTTTAAGTGATTTCGACTTGCCACCCGGGGTGAAATCCCGAACGTGCCTACGTACTTCCATTTGAATGGAAGATCAAAGTCAACGTAGTTCGATAGGCCTTCTTTGAAGGGCTTTGAAGGTGTATGCTTAATGCATGTGTGTTGCTTTGTGCATGAGTGCTGTATGCTTTGTGCATGAATGTGTATGCTTGTGCATGAGTGTTTAGGCATTTTTGCCAAAAGATCGATTGATTCGATTAGGGTTTCGTCGCCAAAAATTGTTGGTTAAGCATTTGTGCCCAAAAATGCGTTGTTGGGCGATTTGTCGCCCAAATTTGATTATTTTGGGCTTATTATTGCCAAAATTTGATGTTCGGGCTTATTATTGCAAAAAAGTTGCTTTTTTTTGAAGGTTTTGGCTGAAATTGGTTGATTTTAGGCGATTATTTTGCCCAAAATGTTGATTGGGCGATTTTTCGCCAAAATGATTGATTTAAGGCTTTTGGCCAAAATGGTTCATTAAAGCGATTTGTGTCCGTTTCAAAATTGTGATTTAAGCATTGTGCCAAAATGGTTTCAATTTTAAAGCGATTTGTCGCCAAAAATTGTTGATTTGATTTGATTAGGCAATTGTTGCCAAAATGTGCGATTTAGGCGATTGTCGCCAAAATGGGTGATGTTTAAGGCCTTTGGCCAAAAATTGATTAATTTTAAGCGGATTGGTCACTAAAATGGTTGATTTTAAGGCCTTTGGCCAAAATGTGTTGTTTTTAGGGCAATTAGTTTACCAAAAATGTTGCGATGTTAGCTTTAATGCCACGATTATCAATTAATCGGGCGTTTCGAAGCTTAATCACAATTTAGGTATCGAAACGTGATTTGATTAAGGCTTAGCCCACCAATTATTGATTAACTGGACTTAAGGCCGGGATTTGTTCGAAAATAAGGCAATTGAACCGTAGTTAATAATTAACTAGGCTCTTTTAAACCAATATTATCGGATTTTAAGGCTTTAATAACCACGATTATTGATTAACCGGGCATTTAAGCTTAATCAAATTACATTAAGGCAGTTATTTACCAAAAAAATAATGACTGTGGATGCATTTATGCAATGTAGAATTATTAAGAGTAGAAAGAGAAATAATGCATGAAGTGCTAAAATTTAAAAATAGGCAAAAGTTTTGGTTTACCATACCTGATTTAATCGCGACCGCTCTTATCCAGATTAAGCTCTCGCTTAGAAATATTAATTAATTTTAATTTTGTTTTTAAAAATTCTTAATGTAACCAAATTATCATTAATAAAAATGCAATAAAAATTAAATAATTACAAAAAGCGGGTAAAGAAAAGCCGCAAGGAGCGGTGAGCAGGGAGAAGGATTTCGTCCGTCAACACAGGACAGGGGTGTCAAAATAGGCTGAAAATGGTCTATTTATAGGGCCATTTTCGGGGTCCAGGGCGGCAGGTGCCGCCGGGCCGGCCGGCAGCTGCCACCGTGTCCAGCGGCCGGGCGCCGCCGTAGCTGTGGTGGCCACCATGTACTTGCTCCGGGACGAGCCTTTTTGGGAGTTTCCGACCTCCAAAATCATTTCCTGGACCGGTTCTGGCGATTCCTCGTGAATTCCGGAACGTTTCAAGTACCATGTTACATATTTTCGGTGAACTTTCAAAATGGCCTTCGTCCGGTCGGACTGTTGCAGTCCGGGCATTGACACTGTAGAAAAGTTCAAATTTACTGAGCTGTGAATACCAAAATTTGAGGCTCAGAAAGCCTGTTTTTCCCGGACTGCCAAACAAGTCCGCCGACTGGAGCTATTTCGGAAGTTCACCGAAAATATGTCAATTATGGTACTTTAAAACGTCCGGGAATATCGCGAGGATGCGGAACAGGTCCCGGAATATTTTTCCGGAGGTCCGGGAACTCCCAAAAAGGCCCTTCGGGAACGAGCCACGGTGTTCCACAACGGCCAACAGGCGCGCGGGGCTGGCGGCGCCGTGCCCGGCACGGCCACAATCAGCCACAGAGGCCCACAACATCACATTTTCGGCCACACAGACCCGAAGGAAAAAATCACACTCTGGCCACACAGAGGCCCACAAATCACAAATGCAGGCCACAAAGGCCCAAAATTCCACATTCGGCACGCAGCCCGAAAATTCACCAATCTGGCCACAAAGGCCACACCAAATCACAAAATCAGGCGCCACAAAGAGGCCCAAATTCACACTTTCGGCCCACACAGGCTCGAAAAACATCACAATCAGGCCACAAGGCCCAAAATCACATTCTGGCCACAGCAGGCCCGAAATTCACAATCTGCCACAGAGGCCCACAAAACACAAAAATCAGGCCACAGAGGCCCAAAATTCACACTTTCGGGCCACACAGGCCCGAAAACATCACAATCAGGCCAAACAGAGGCCCAAAAAATTCACATTTTCGGCCACACAGGGCCCGAAAATTCACAATCTGGCCACAGAGGCCCACAAATCACAAATCAGGCCACAGAGGCCCAAAATTCACACTTTCGGCCACACAGGCCCGAAAAAAATCACAATCAGGCCACAGAGGCCAAAATTCAACCATTTTTCTGCCAACAGACCCGAAAAATTTCACAATTCCGGCCTTAAGGCCCGAAAATTCCCAACTTTAGCCTGAAAAAGATATAATAAATGCCATAAAGGTAGGCTTACCTGGGGCCAAAGATGCCAGTTACTGGAGCGTGAGTGTTTAGCGTCCGCCGTAAGGTTGACCTCGTCAAGCCGAGATCCCCTACGAGACCCAGGTACTTCCTCACCGCTCAGATCAGAGGAAGCCATTGAAAAAAAAAAAAGAGAAAAGAATTTTTGAAGCTTAGAAGTGAAAAGAGAATTGAGGAAAGTTCCTTAGGTTTAGAAAGTTAAGAATGAATGAAAATGAGTTTTTTCAAGCTATTTATAAGCAAATTAGTCAAGAGGCGGGTCTTCTGGACGCGTCCAGTTTTCGCACTACAAAAATTGGCGTTTTCAGACAACCACAACCTCCCATAAATCATTTTTTAATGGTCGACCGGTGGGGGGCAACTGTGAATACCCAAAATTTTGAGGCTTCAGAAAGGCCTGTTTTCTTGGACTTGCAAACAGTCCGGCCGGACCGGAGGCTATTTCGGAAGTTCACCGAAAAATATGTCAATATGGTACTAAACGTCCGGAATATCGCGAGGGATCGTACGGTCCCGGAATAATTTTCGAGGTCCGTGAACTCCCAAAAAGGCCCTCGAGAACGGGCCACTGGTGTCCACACCGGCCACGCGGCGCCGGCCGCCGGGCCACCGGCGGCGCCTGCCGCCGGACCACGGGCGGAGAAAAAGACCTGTCGCCGCCACCGGGCGGAGCCGGCCGCCACGGGAACGGCGGCAGCAGCGGGCCCCACTTCCTGGGGCCAAGGGCCTGCCGCCCAGCGCGCGCGGCGAGGCCTGTCGCCCCGCGCGGCGGGCCTGCCGCGCGCACGAGCGAGGGCCAGCGCCCAGCCCGCGCGGGGCCTGTTCGCCCCGCGCGGGCGAGGCGTGCCGCCCAGCACGGCGCGGGGCCTGTCGCCCCGCGCAGGGCGGGGCCTGGCCCCCCACGCCCCTGGCGGCACCTGCCGCCCAGCTTAGGGCGACACCGGCGCCCAGACCAGGCGGGGCCTTGCCGCCCACCGACTGGGCGCAGCTTGCCGGCCCTCCCAGGCGGCACCCCCCCCAGCGTGGGGCGGGGCCCTGCCGCCCCACCGACAGGGCGGCAGCTGCCGCCCTCCTGGGCGCACCTGCCGCCGAGCCAAGCGGCCACCTGCCCGCCCAGCCCCCCCTGGGCGGACAGCTGCCGCCTCCCGGCGCACTGCCGCCCTGGACCCGAAAAATGCCTATAAATAGGGGCCCATTTTCAGTTCCAATTTGGCACGCCTTTGTCTGTTTGACGGACGAATCCTTCTCCCTCTCACGCTCCTTGCGTTTCTTTACCGCTTTTTTGGCATTTAATTTAATTTTTATTGCATTTTATTGTGATATTTGACCACTTAAAATTAAATTAAAATTAAAATTAATTAATATACCTAAACGAGGAGGGCTTAACCTGGTGAGTTAAGAAGATGGTCGACGATTGAATCAGGTACGTAAACGAAAACTCTGCTATTTAATTTTAGCCACTTCATGCCATACTTCTTTTATCTACTCTTAATAATTCTATATTGCATAAACGCAATTCACACATCATTTAGGACAAATTAAACCGTCTTAAATAATTTGATTTAATCTCAATGCGGCCGGTTAATAACAATAATCGTTGGTGTGAGTCCGTATTAAAAGTTTAAATCGACAATTATTTGGCTTAAAAGGAGCCTTAGTTAAATTAATAACTACGGTTCAACTGCCTTATTTCGAAACAAATCCGGCTTAAGTCCAATTAATTCAATAATTGTGACTAAAAAAGGCCTAAATTCAACATTTTTTGGCAAAATGCCTACAAATCAACCTTTTTCGGCTAAAAAAGTCGTAAAACCGAACCATTTTGGCGAAACGCCTTAAAATCAATCTTTTTTCGACTAAAAGTCGTAGAATTGAACCATTTTGGACCAAAGGCCTCAAAATCAACCATTTGGCCGACAATCGCCTAAAGCGCACATTTTGGTAAACCAATTGTCTAAAAACAACACCTTTTGGCCAAAGGCCTAAAATTCAATCATTTTAGCGACAAAATCGCTTAAATTGACCATTTTGGCAAAATGGCCTTAAAATCACATCATTTTCGGTTTTAAAACCGGTAAAATCAACCATTCTTAGCGACAAATCGCTTGAAATCGACATTTTGGACAAAATGCCCTTAAAATCAAACCATTTTCGGTTTAAAACCATAAAATCAAAATCTTTTAAGCGACAAATCGTTTAAATGAACCATTTTGGCACAAATGCCTCAAAATCAACATTTGTGGCCCAAAATGCCTAAACAAAATTGCACCAAAGCATACAACACACTCATGCACAACAGCATACACACACTCATGCACCAAAGCATACACACTTATGCACAAAGCATACAAAATCATTTGCACAAGCAATACACAAAATCATGCACAAGCATAACAAAATTATGCACAAAGCATACAAAATCATGCACAAAGTATGCACAAAATCATGCACTTAAGCATACACACCACCCAGCATTAAGCATATCATTCAAAGCCCTCTAAAAGAGGGCCTATACGAAACTACGTGACTTTTGATCCCATTTCAAACCGGAAGTAATAGTAACGTTAGGCACGTTCGGGATTTCAACCCGGGTGGCAAGTCAAAAATCACATAAAACATTTTCATCTAATCCATTCATTCACCTTGCAAAGCATATCATTCCATCGGTTAGTTCACAACATGGACATTAGCTCGGGATCCACCTCGGGGTTCGTAGATTGTGCCTTTACAACATTGGGATAATTAATCTAAGTAACTAGGTTAATTAAAAATTGAAAGTTCATTTCAGGGTTTTTTCTAGTTTACCCTAAAATAAATAAACAAAGGGTGGGCGAACTCACACACTCACGGTGCATTTCTTCTCATTCAATCATATGCATCACATGCCTATGACATTTGGGGAAGGGTTCAACAGTTTGGCGACTCTGCTGGGGAATTATGTAATCATTTGCATAAAGTTGATACAATTGTTTGTGGAAAACTTAACCGGCCTTTTCTTAAGCATCATTTTATTTTTATGGCTTTGTTTTCGCAGGTATCCTAATACGAATCAAGTGTTCTTTCCTTAAGAATACTTGATAAATCCGACCTTAATTGAAAAATGTGATTAAGAAACATTTAAAACTTGTTGATTTATTTGCACGATTTGAGAATCCTTTTCTCCATGCATTAAAAAATGAACTTTCAAATGAATTTCTTCTCTTTCTTGTTCCCCAAATTTCTGATTCTGGATAGCAAGTAGCGCTGATCGGCAGGTCTCTTTGATTAGCCGACGGACAGCCAAAGCGTCCTCCCTGTTACCGCAAACCATTCTCTAATCCTTTGGAGGTGGCACATGGGTATGCGTACCGTATGGACCACGCGAAACCCTGTTTCACATGTGGTTAGGATATATTCCATACTCAAGCGTTCAAGGGTCCCCTTAATAAGCCGATTCTCTATTGTGTCATAGCCTATAAACCTATCCTTTAGGACTATATGCACCCAATGGTTACGAATCACCATCATTAAAATAAACTATGACGTGTTGTGTTGCGCATCATTGAACATACCATAAGCATTTAAAAAAAAAGGAGGGAGAAGAGAGTGGAGGGAACACCAAAATATCTTCTGTTGTCAGTCATGCACAGCTGGACAAACAGAGTCATTCTCTCTCATATCAGCTACCCTGATACTACTATACCCAATCCAGTTACCCTCATACTTACAGGTACCCCTGTTTAAAGTGCCAACATTTAATACCAGGACCCACACCTACTATCTATCACCGACCTCACTAATCTCAACTGGCACCAATGGCATCACTTTCTGACATCAAACAAACCTTATAGAAACAAACTCGAGGCCAGAATGGAGGCCAGAATGAATGAGGGATTGGCTGCCCAAAGGATTGCCGGATTAGCTGAATTGGGTAATGGTAATGGAAGTAGGGGCTTCGTGAGGGAAAGTGGACCTGCTGCTTCCCAATCAAGGACCTGCCGCAGAACGACAATCCTACCCTTAAACCTGGGATGACATGCTGCTTCTTGAGCCAGAAGCTCAGGAAAATGAGAAAAAAAACTGGACACCACCAAACAGAAAAAACAATGAACCTTTTCCCTCGTTCCTTACAAGAAAAGGAACCCAAGGTCGCTCAAATGATCAAACCGGCCTTTCTGAACAAGGAAACAGGTAGGACATAATTCATTAAAGACCTGCAGCCTTGTCTACCAACAAACACGTTTACAAACCCAATACTTTACCAACCTTTCCAGTCGCTCATTTGCCGCTGGCTACAAAGGTAGAGGATTTACTTCTAAATGGGGCAACTGAAGAAGACTTCGGTCCTCAAAATACGGAGAAGCCTAGCCAAGCTGGCAAAGTCCATGAAATGGCAAGCATCACCCCCATGAAATCCTTTTACGTGTGGGCATATTGAGAAATGGCAATCGGTCAAGGAAGGACATAACTGAATTCTCGGAATGCCATCCTTTTGGTTTTCTGAGAAGGCTGTCAAGGCCAAACTACATCAAGCCCTGGAAGGCAAGGCCGCCACCCTACCCTTTACCAAGGAAACTACCGAACCAATGAATACTGTGGAATATCATCAAGGTCATGGGGCACGAGACTGGAAGCGTGCTGGAACGCTTTAAGAACCGCATCCAACGACCTGGTAGACGATGGTTCATCCATCCCAAGAAGTGAGCCAACTAGCACTAATCCCTTACCAAATCACGGGAGTAATGCGTATTATTTCTGACCAGGAATTGATCGATCCTTCGAGCTTATTCCTAGAAATGAATTGGACACCTGTGGTCCTGGACGTTGAAGACTTATCCAAAGAAGGCGGTAACAACGACCGAGTTGGAAGGACTTCATGCAACCTAGTCTCCTTGACGAAAATTGCAGTTATCACAGGAAATGATGGGAACCAAGATCTGCTGAGCCTGGTTTCAAAGCCGAACGAGGCCCTCTCACCCAATTGTACGTCAATGGAGGAGCGCGCTGCTGATAAACCCCCTTTCCCGAGTCAGAAACTAGAGTCAAAATCATAATCAAGTCTTGTATTTGGAGTCTGGAGTCTGGACCCCGAGTCTGAAACCGAAGTCAGAGTCCATTCCATTCCTGAGTCATCTGTGTCGGGATTTTGAAAATCCAGATTTCAAATTTGATGTTAATCTTTGAAGACGATTCTGGTCATGATCAATAAAGGCTTGCAAATTATTGACTACCCCGCATTGTCTATCTTTCCAAGCATTTCCAGCAAAAAATAATGAAAAAGAAATAAATTGAAAATAAAAAATGAAAAGGAAAAAATTAATAATTTGGGCAAAGAAGAAAATGAAATACATTACATTGCATTTGACTGATGTGAAACAAGGAAACAGGTCAGTGAATGGCTTGAGGAAAGTTTGCCTTTGTTTCATGTGGAAGGGCAAAGTGGGGGACATTTCAACGGGAAATTGGGAAAACCAAGTTTTAATAGTGGTGCCACAAAATCCCAGAATCTCTCTCTTT
>NW_023590759.1:388861-402154 GCF_014843425.1 Jatropha curcas
CCCGAGACTCATTGTGCATGCTGGAAATGAAACTAACCGATTGACATGAATGTTTTGCAGGGTGAATGAGATGTAATTCGTATCCAAAATGAAATTTTTAAGTGATTTCGACTTTGCCGCCCGGCGGTGAAATCCCGAAAACGTGCCTTACGTACTTCGTTTGAATGGTAAGATCAAAAGTCAACGTAGTTTCGATAGGCCTCTTTTTAGGGCAGGGCTTTTGAATGTATGCTTAATGCCATGGGTGTGTGTGATGCTTAGTGCATGATTTGATTACTGCTTTGTGCTATGATTTTGTGTTATGCTTGGTGCATGAGTGTAGTAGTGCTTGTGCATGATTTTGTATCTTTTGTGCATAAGTGTGGTATGCTTTGTGCATGGATGTGTGTATTGCGGTGCATTTGTGATTGTCGCCAAAATCCAAAAATGTTGATTTTGAGGCATTTGTGCCAAAATGGTTCATTTAAACGATTTGTCGCTCAAAAGATTGATTTTAAGGCCTTTGGCCAAAAATTGATTCATTTTAAGGCATTTTGCCAAAAATGTCGATTTTACGCGATTTGTCGCTAAAATGGTTGATTTTAGGCCTTTGGCCAAAAGATTGATTAATTTAAGCGATTTGTCGCTAAAATGGTTGATTTTAAGGCCTGGTTGATTTTAAGGCCTTTGGCCAAAAGATTGATTAATTTAAGCGATTTGTCGCTAAAATGGTTGATTTTAAGACCTTTGGCCAAAATGTGTTGTTTTAGGAAATGGTTGATTTTAGGCCTTTGGCCAAAAATGTTCAATTTTACGACTTTTAGCCGAAAAAGGTTGATTTGTAGGCATTTTGCCAAGAAAATGTCGATTTAGGCTTTTAGTCACACTTATTGATTAATTGGACTTAAGCCGGATTTGTTCGAAATAAGGCAGTTGAACCGTAGTTATTAATTAACTTAACTAGGCTCTTTTTAGCCAATAATGTCGGATTTAAACTTTAATACCACGATTATTGATTAACCGGGCATTTGAGCTTAAATCAATTAATTTAAGACGGTTTATTGTCTAAAATGATGATGTGAATGCGTTTATGCAATTAATAGAATTTATTAAAGAGTAGAAAAGAAGTATGCATTTGAAGTGCCTAAAACTTAAATAGGCAGCAGTTTCGTTTACGTTACCTGATTAATCGTCGACCACTATCTTAAACTCCAGGTTAAAAGGCTCCTCATTTAGTATATTAATTAATTTTTTCATTTTATTTAATTTTAGTGGTCCAAAATATCACAATAAAAAATGCCAATTAAAATAACATTAAAATGCAAAAAGCGGTAAAGAAAACGCAAGGAGCCGTAATGAGGGAGGGGAGGAAAAAAGGATTTTCGTCCGTCAAAAACAGACAAGGCCGTGTCATAAATTGGGACTGAATAATGGCCTATTTATAGGCCATTTTCGGCCAGTCAGCTTCGTCCGTCAACACAGACAGGGGTGCCAAAATTGGACTTATAGGCCATTTTCGGGTCCAGGGCGGCAGGTGCCGCCTGGCTCGGCGGTAGCTGCCGCCTGGGAGGGCGGCAGGTGCCGCCTAGTCGGTGGGGGGGCAGGTGCCGCCCATGCTGGGCGGTAGGGGCCGCCCAGTCGGTGGGGCGGCAGGTGCCGCCCAGGCGGTGGGGCGACAGGTGCCGCCCATGCTAGGCGGTAGGAGCCGCCGTGTCCGGCGGCCGGCGCCGCCGTAGCTGGTGGTGGCCACCATGTCTCGCTCCGAGAGCTTTTTTGGGAGTTTCCGACCTCCAAAATGTCCAAAATGGCCTCCGGTGCCGCCGGACTGTTGCACCAGTTGCCTGCAGCAAAGTCAAAGTTACATGTGAGAAAAGTCAAACTAATTGCAAATGGCACCTGTATAGCAGCGTGTTATTCCTCCATTTAAAGAGTTTCACATGCCACAATCAACATGAGAAAGCCTCAAAATTTGAAGTTTCACATAGCACGCCAAAGACAAAGCGATTCACCAAGAATTTCTCGGCGGGCCCCCAATGGCACTTTCTCGGGCATCGATTTCGTCATGAAACGCCTGGTGGCACTGTAGCAGCGTGTTTTCCTCCATTTAAAGAGTTTCACATGCCACCAACAACATGAGAAGCCTCAAAATTTGAGTATTCACAATAGCACGCAAAACAAAGCGATTCACCAAGAAGTGTTCTCGGCGGGCCCAATGCACTTCTCGGGCTCGATTTCGTCATGAAACGCCTGGTAACCTTAAAAAGTAAAAATGGTTAAACACATTGGTAATCTCAGTGACGGACCATCGGTCCAAAACCACGGCGATTTGGAACCCTGATCCAATTTTATGAAAAAAAATAGTGTATCATCACTGAAGCTTTTAAGAACAAAATTTAAGCGTCTACAATTTGCCCCCATTTTGATAATATTTTTATTTTCCAAGTAAAATGTCATCAAAGTGTAAAGTAGACGCATAAGTAAGAAAATACTTACCTGGTTTGCATGACACGCATGACTCTGATGGATGAGATGCGCTAGCTTGGCGGCTTTGGTCTGAGAATTCTCCACTTCGAGAGGTTCCGGGGTTTGCCACTTCAGACTGCTTGAATGGATGAATGGGTGCGATACTTAGACCGACTCGGTTGGTGAAAATTGAAATTAGATGCGCCACACGAGCGGCTTTCGGGGTGCGCCACTTTGGACGATTTCAACGGGTGAATGGGTGCGATACTTTGACCGACTGGGTTATTGAAAAGTGGAATAAGATGCGTCACACAGGTGACTTCCGGGGTGCGCCACTTTGGACGGATTCAACAGATGAATGGGTGGAATTCTTTGACCGACCTAATTGGTGAAAAGCAGAATGAGATGCGCCACACGGGACGGCTTCAGGGGTGTGATACTTCGACGGACCTAGTTGGTGAAAAGCGGAATGAGATGCACCACATGGGCAGCTTTCGAGGTGTACCACTTCGGACAGCTTAAACAAACGAATTAGTGCGACACTTCGACCAACCCAGTTAGTGAAAAGAGGAATGAGATATGCCACATGGGCAACTTTCAGGGTTTGCCACTTCAAACGGCTTTCAGGTTATGCCACTTCAGACGGCTTTAACAAACGAATGGGTGCAATACTTCAACCAACTCGATTAGTGAAAAGCAAAATGAGTTACGTCATATGGGCGACTTCTGGGGTGCGCCACTTCCGACGGCTTCAACGGATGAATGGGTGTGATACTTCGACAAGACTCGGTTGGTGAAAAGCGAAATAAGATGTGCCACACGGGTGGCTTCCAGGGTGTGCCACTAGGACGGCTTTAATAGATGAATGGGTGCGATAGTTCGACCGACTTGGTACCATTGCGGCATTTGACGGTGGGCGAATTGTGTCAAGGTGGCTGTTGACGACTTCCACAGCTATCTTGCACCTGTTGACGGCTTTAATTGGGCTACTCCACTTCGAGAGGGGCGTCACTTCGAACGGCTTAAACTAGGCTGCTCCACTTTGGGAGGTTCCTGCAAAACACTACTTGCAACATAAGGGAAAAAGAGGCTCTCCAGCCAATTATGGTTAGAAATTCTGTGATTAGCCTCGGAAAAGTGTGTGCACGTGACACGTGATTTTGGCATAAAAATTTGTGAATTCATGTGAGTTTGCATGTATTAGTGTGTAAATTTGATTATTCGTGAATTTGTGTGAGTTTATTGAAAATTGTGCCGCGGTACACAAAACAAGATAACTTACCTTTGCCCAGTGGTGTGTTGCCCCAGCTTAGGCGATTAGCCATTGACTGGTTGCCGACTAAGTATGAAAATGGATGCAGCAGGTGGGCCTTTGGCTCTAATTAGGCCCGGAGGCTTAGTCGGGCCCATAAGCCTACTTTTTCTTATAAAAGTTAAAAGTGACACTCATTTGTCTCTTTTAACCTAACTTTCAAACTTCTTTTCCCTCAAATTCTCTCTTTGCTTCTTCTTGCAACCTAAACTCATGACTACTGAGAATGTCGCGGACTGGCTGCGAAGTGATGCAGTGATCGACCCCGTGACTCGTCCTATGAGCCACAGCATGAAGCTTCGAAAATTTATTCCGGATGCAGGGACTAGGATCAATCTGTGACACGATTTGTTGTCGCACATCTATTAGGGCTTAACCCAGGTATTTTAGGACCTTTCTTTTTATTTTTCTTGCATTATTAGGACTAAAAACATGTAGATATCATGTTAGGAATAAAAAATAAAGTTGGATTTTACCTTTTTTGGCAATTTTTGGGTTTCTTTATTTGTGGCATGCGCTGTGGCATGCGCCACATCTCTGCAAACTAGTTTTCTTCTACTGGTTTGTGTCGTGCTCTACAGTGCTAGTGGCGCACGCCATTTGAGTAGTGCCTTGCACCACGGTAGCTTGTGGAACACCCTTCTTTGGTATTTTTGTCACTTTTCTTCTGTTTATCAGCAAGAAAACATAAAAACATGTGCCTTCGCACTTTATTAACATTCTTACATTGTTTTATTTTTGTAGAAGAGCGCGAAGCACAGAAAGTCGAGCGGTAACACGTATGCAGCTGGCTAGTGGTTAAGTCAACTACCTCCTTGAGTTCAGGACTGAGTTTGGGAGGCAGGATTTGGCTGCTTCATCGACACACTACCTTGGATGCAGGGGCGAACAATCCCTGCTAGCATTATGGCGCTTATGGAGCGATGGATGGATACTACCCACACTTTCCATCTACCCTTTGGCGAGATGACAATCACGCTGGTGGATTTTGTTGCCATTATTGGACTACCTTTTGGAGGGTGGTTTCTTGTATTTGATGCCTCGCTGAGGACTCTAAATCAACAGGGTTTGTGAGAGAGTCTTCGAGCTACATTTGGCATGGAGCCTACCATTTCCGACAAGAGGGTACGGTATGAGAACATTATCTCCCATTATGAGGACATGCCTCAGGATCTTGTAACTGAGATGGACATGGATGTGGGAGCTTGAGGTTTTCTGATTTGCCTGTTGTCGACTACCTTATTCACAAATCATGGTAACAGCACGGACTTCTACCCCCACTACAAGACTTAAAAATGACTAGGCAATTTAATTGGGGTGCTGCCGCCTTGTCATATCTGTATTGTGGCATGGATTTGTACGCCCGTTGGAGAGCACTCGAAGGTCAGCTATCAGTGAGCCATTGAGGTATTTGTTTTAACTATTCTCTTTCTTCCATGGTTTTATTCTTTTCGCCTTATTTATTCTTGTCTTATTTACAGTATAGATTTGGGCTTATGAGCACCGTGTCCTCCCTATACCGAGGTTACATGGCTTCGAGGATGACACTAGCGCACCATCCCTCCCTCGAGGCTGGGCATCGAAGTTCAACCGAAAGTATGCATACACCACATTAGAAATCTCGGTGTTCCAACAGCTCTTAAACGGCCTGACTTGGGACTGGATAAGTGTGCAACTTCACATTATTTTCGATCTTTTTCTTTTTCTCTCTTTTCTTTTTTTCTCATTTTTGTTTTTCTTTTGTCTTATTCTTTCTCTTTTTTTGTTTTTTTTATAGATGATGAAGTACCCGTGGGACAATGTAGCTGATTACCTCGATTTCATTCAGGCTACCATCATGTACCAGCAGAGGCGGCTTCTCCTTCCCCGTTCATTCTACGACATGTATTACCTCGGTGAGAGGGTGTATGAATGGGAGCTAGGCCCAAATCGGAGGAGAGTGCCTCACGACGTGCCATACTACGTGCTTTCCACTAGATCTATCCGGCTGGAGTAGGATATTGTGGCTGCTCGGAGGGGTCGGTTGCCACAGACCACGTAGCTGCTTTTGTACAGGTGCTTATGCCATCTTTATATGGACCTGGCTCCTAGTCCATCTCCCTCCTCCCGCTGAGTTTGATCCATTTGCAGAAGTAAAGGAGTTAGATAGGGGACATGACGATTCCCTAGTACAGGTGAACTTCATCCACTCTTGATATTCTGTCCATGACTTTATTCCAATATCTGTTTTCCATTTATTCACTGGCCGTGTTTTATTCTTACAGCAGCAGCACAGTAAGAGCGCGAGAGGAGGCTCTGACTCTAGGGCTCCGGATACGGCTGTCATAATCTGCAAGCCAGAGCATGGACTGGATGCATCCTTTTCTTTTATCTTAGATCGCACAAGTCAAACTGCTCAGGGCATGCTGGAGATACATCTGGTGAGTCCGTATCAGATGTCTCTACCTGGTTACACCCATGTGAGTACATTCTGCTCTTTTATTCTGATTATTGCTTTTAATTATTCTGCTTTCTTATTGTCTACCCTTGCTTCATCCTACAAGTATCCATTGCCGATTACAATTAGGTGAGCCAATGTTACGAAGCAACACGTCTCAAGCTTGCTGTGGTGAGGCTCTCTGACGAGCATGTATTTGTAAGTATAAACAATGAAAAAGAAAATATGCAATGCATATGCCATGTAATTAGAAGTGAGCCAATTTGTACGAAGCAAAACACGTCTCAAGCTTGCTGTTGGTGAGGCTTCTTCTGACGAGCATTGTATTTAGTATATGTAAGATAAACAATGAAAAAGAAAATATTGCAATGCATATGCCATGTTATTTGCGTGCTAATGCCAATTATTGATATCTCTGTATTGAATGTTATGTGAGAGAGCTAGCATGTTTGGCTCCAGTAAGTTGAGGTCGGGGAGTTCATCGTCGGGCATGCTGGTTGCGGAGCTGGAATTTTGCCGACCAGGTTGTCAAAGAAATCTGAGGATTCTAGAGGATGACAGCTTCAAACATGTCATTGATTGGGAGCTGCCCCAACATATTTTTCTACTTGTTTTCTTGCTTTCCACTCTTTTGTATTTGGACCCAGTTTGGGGAAACATTTTTGTAACGAATAATTATCTCCTATTAATAGAGGGCCTAAAAACCATTTTCTTTACATATTTCTAAGTGATATTAAAAGTATTGATGCTTCATAGCTATTAATTTACTTTGCTTTGTTGAATTTGTGAAGCAAAAACAATAAAATGGTTTAAGCATTTTCTTGCAGTGTTTGGCATTAAGTAGTGGGCGTGTGCCACTATAATTGGTGGCATCGTGCCTCACATTGTAGTGGTGTGCGTCACTAATGTTGCTGTAGCAGTCCAGATTCATCAAGCTTATCCCTTTTGTTTCTCTGCTATATAAAGCCTTATATAAACTTGTTCACGATTACAAAAGCTCTTTTCTCTTCCATACGAAGCTTCTTCATCTCAAAACTTTCCTAGAAACTTGCCCTTCTTTCTCCTATATTTTCATGGATCAGTCCTTGGCACCGTGCATGATCTATATTATTCCATAGTCTTAGTTTAGTGAGATGATTTGCATGTCACCATTGCGAACTCAACGGAGCTGAGTTACTACCGGAACATTCGAGTTCAACCTTGGACTGCCTTGTAGTGGTTGATCAAACCACTTGATCCTTTCGGACAACTTTATTTCGGCATAATGACTTTTGAGATCTGTCCATTCTTTTGAATAACTTAGGCATCCTTTCTGGGAGAATACTCGTGATTGAATTAAATTCATTCGGTCTTGCTTTATTTGACTGTACTTGTCTTGATTTCTCAAGCTTATGAATTACCATCTTATGACTTTGGAGCTTGACTGTTGCCCCTGCCGACCACTTGGTAGAAATGTGGCCATGAGTATGGAATCGCACTAGTCCATTTTTGGCCTTTCTTCTTGTCTGCTTCTGGCCTTTTAGTCCGGGGTTACTTGCTTACTAGTGGCATTAATTGCTAGGTAGCCTTAGGCTGGTTGGCCCATAGTCGAACAGGGGTGGTTATGCGACGCACGCCTTTTTCACTTATTTTCTAGCAGAGACATTTACTGGCAGGGAGAGCATTGCTCGGGACTCTAGCTCGAGTGCTCGGTCCAATGGGGAGTCCGCTTCTACTGTATTTAAATGGCATTTTCATTTTCTTTTCTCTTTTTATGCTCTGAACTAACTTTTTTGCTTAAGCCGCCCCTTTGCGGGTTTTTTCGATTAACGAGCTTTTCTCTTTTTTTTACCATTATTTATTATCTATATTTTTTTGTGCTTTAACTTTTACTTAAGCCGCTTTTACAGGTTTTCAACTTAACGAAGCTTTTCTCTTTCTCTTTTTCTTTTTATCTTTTTTTTTTTTTTTTTTGCCTTTTCTTGAATGCATTTTGCAGGTTATGGGCTTTTTGAGAAGCTATAGGTGATGGCTCCACCACGGACAATTTGGATGTTCAATTATAGATCACGAGAGTTCTATGTTTGACGTCAGTTCCGATTGATTGGCTTGAGACTGTGGAAGACTGGCGATTCTTGCTGATTTATCAGGATCTTACCTTTCGAAGGAGTCAGATGGAAACCTTTACCCTGGTGGGTATATAGAGCGAGTCATAGTTTCCTCTTACATACTTCTGTTGTGCCCCTATGTTTGGATTGTCCAGACACTTGTTATTATCCTAGTCGTGTAGCTAGGTGTTCGATCATCATCAGGCCGTTCCCTGATTACATGCAGTCGAGAGGTGGCCTCTTACACAACGGCTTTTCTATCATGCTTTTTATTTCCACTTGCCTAATTGCACGACTGTGCCCATTACTGATTGTTTGGCCGATACCTCTTCCTTAGACTCAGGTACCGCCACTTGGCTAAGCCTTATTCCAGAATCGGTTGCTGCATTCAGGGAGTCTGGCCTGATGCTATTGACAACTAGATTTATTTAGGACCTGGCATGTAGATGCTTTTATCCTTGATTTCTTAATTGAACATGTAGTATGTAATGCTATTGCACTCTTATTTATGAATGAAATGACTTTTTTTTTTTTTTAAAAATGCTCGATACATTTCCTGCATATCTATAATCACCAAGATTAAATTCAGAACAATTTGCATATTAACATAAACTTAACATAACACGCTTATAAAGTTAATAAGAATACAAAAAAGGCTGAATTTATTTAATTGCCACATTGCAATAAAATTTCAAAGCTACACATTAAAATTTCTTCAGCCTATCCAATTGACTGCGTTTAGGTAAAATTCATTTACCTTCCCATGTCTGATAGCTTCACTTACACCTTTTGCGAAAATATCTCCTTGATCAGGAATGAGCCCTCACAGTTAAGCTAAAACTTCCCCTTGTTGTTGTGAGTGTTTAGCCACATCTATTTTCAGAAACCAATTTCCCCTACTCTTAAGTTAACTTTGGTATTGAAACGCTCTTGTTGAAGTACTTAGCTATCCACCTTTTATACAATTGCCGTCTATGAAAGTGGGCATTCAGCCTTTTGTCCATCTAGGAGTGACTAAATTTCTTACACAGTGATTTTCTAAGACTAGATTTGATATTTTTTGGGAAACTTGGACTCCATCTGTTATTGCGTAAGGACTTGCACTTCTATTTCAGTAGGTAGTACAAGTTCCATTCCAATTAGACTTAAAGAGGTTAAGGGTTGCCCAATTCGCCAGATTTGGCTATGGTCTGGTATCTCACATTAAAGCATACTTATAGCTTACTAGCCCAATCACGGTGATTTTTCTTGCCATTCTTCCTTAATATCTTTCTTGATTGTTTTTTGTTTTGCGAGCCTCCACTACCCCATTAGCTTGCTTATGGGTTTGTTAAGCGTTGAAGACTTGTTTGGTGTTCGATTCCATATTTTTCTAATAGCAATTCTTCATTTTTGAACTTAGAATTTAACTTCATTTGTTTGTCACAACATGATGGGGGATTCCATTATCCTTACAGATTAGGTTCTTTTTCAATAAATTTTGGTCATTTTCTGGCGCCTTATATTTTTAAATAATTCTACTTCAACTTCATCTTGTGAAATTAGTCCACTGTGGACCACTATAAAAACTCCGTGTCCATTAGAAGTACCCCGGTTTGTGTGTGAAAATCTGGCCTGGCGAATTAGAAGGATTTAATTCTGAAGCGTGGAATTGTTGAACTCAGGTCTCCATGAATTATTGACATTCGAAGCACCTTTTCATAGAAGAGAACTATTTACAATCCTTTTTTCCATTGTCAACCAAAAGAAACCCTTATTGAGAATCTTAGCAAGCCCGCTTTTTTTCCGTTTCATATAGGTACGGCGCCAAATTCCCTGCATGGATCTGTTCTATAATCCCTTTGGCTCCTTTCTTCGATACGCATCTTCACAATTACCCCGTCTGACATTCTTTTTATACAATAAGACCGTCTAAGACATACATATTGTAATTGCTAAAATCGCTGCGTATAGCTCTTCCATTCATCTCTAGTAGCTGAATTTCTGGGTTATACACCGTTTTAGTCATCCAATGCCAGGACATCATAAAACCATGGCTTCTTCTTCCTCGCATCAATATCCATAATTCTTTTCACCTTTCGATAATCATTAGGGGAATAGCCTACACGACAGACATCATAAAACGGATTTCTTTTTAGGCATTACTTAAATAATCTTCTTCCTAAGCTGATGCTAAGTTAGCCCAAGGCCATGCTGGATAACTCGGTTGTTTACTCTACTTGTATGCCGTGAAGGGTTTACCTTCTGGAAGTTTTAAACAACAACGTGCAGAGGTCAATCATCTATCGGCTCACAGCTGGTGCTCCTTATACTTCCCAAT
The DNA here is from genome assembly GCF_014843425.1 of Jatropha curcas. The sequence continues at coordinate 399,460 of NW_023590759.1, forward strand.
TGCAGCCGTACATTAGCCGTGACTCAGATATGACTCAGTTTTGACAAATCAACAGTAACAACCTCAATGTTCTTCAAACTCTAAACGATATGCCACAATCAAGGTAGCTTTCAAACCCTAAATAGGCAGACTCTCATATTATTTTTCATTGTTATTCCGTTGACTACAAACTGTAACCTCTTTCACATTCAGAGATAAACTTCTCCTTGTTGGAGATTCTTAAGCAAGACAGCATCTCCGGCTCTTTTACTTATTATAATAACTGAACGCATCAAGAATAGAGCTTCCATCCTTCTCTTATCAAAACTTCAACATGATTCATCGGGAAATTCAATCTTCCACTGTTCAGTATCTTTCAATTTGGATGTCCATGCTTAGAAGAGTCCTAACCAACTGTTCATCCTTTGACCGTGTGTTTCTTTGTGGGCATATTCAATATCAAATTCTGATAGTAGGCATTAGCCATGTTTGCCAGTTTCCCACTAGATGCTAGTATGTCCAGTATAAATATCTGACTGTTCATTTCTTGATATTGCACTACTTATAAGACTGAAAGTCTCAGTTGCCAAAAGTTTTCTGGTAGGCCCATACCGATTGCCTAAGGCACAGTTTTCTATTACATCAAGTCTTAATATTTGTTCATTTAGAAGAAGCTTTTTACCCTTCACAGTAATACACTGCCTTTTCTCAATATCGACATCATTTCAGCTGTTGCTAACATGGCTCACTAATTCCAGCCATCTCCCACCGTCAAGTACAGAATTTAAAGGTTTTCCCATTGCTTTGCGTGAGGCAAAAAATGGGCGGACTTTAGGATAAATATCCTGATTCCATGTCGAAAGCATCTAGCCGAGTAGATTGTCCACTTATAGCGGATGACTACTTTCTTTAAAACTTGAAAGATTGGATTCACAACTATGACAACTTTGATATGAATGTTGACTATATTTGAATCTTTCGTTAGAAAGCTTCTCACTTTGCTTTTCTGTCTTTAAGGTGGCTACCTATTTTTATAGATCACCTTAATCTTGTCTGGGGATCAAATCTCTATTTCCCTATAGGTACCTTACTATAAATCTCGTGAATACTCAAATTTTCAGAGCTCAAAAAGCGTATTTTCCAGACTGCAAACAGGTCCGACTCGGACCGGGATGGCATTCGAAAAAGATTTCACCGAAAGTGATGCCAATATGGTACGTTGAAAACGTCCAGAAAATTCCAGGATCGCGGAACTGGTCCCCTTGATATTTTTTGGAGGTACGGGAAAACTCCCGAAAAAAGCCTGTGGAACGAAAAACTAGCGATGTGGAACAGGAATAGGGCCGCGGCTCCCGCCCGTCCGGCACGGCAGCAGCGCCCGGCCGGTTCACCGGCAGACCGGCTCCCGCCCGTCTCCTTCCGCGGCGGCTTCCCGCCCAGTCCGACGCCTCGCGCGGCAGCCGCCCTCCAGCTTGCGTTTTCCTATATAAAAAACTAGCCCCGAATCGACAGCTTTTTTACTCAACTCAGTCATGTAGTTGGACGGAACGCTCTCTTTCCTCTCACCTACGCTGCCTTGCGAGTTCTTTTACTGCTTTGTCTCATTTAGTTGTAGGCTTTTATTACTCTGCCTGTTGTTGTGATATTTGGTCACTTAATTAAATTAATTTTAATTTAATATTCCACCAAACCGCAGGAGCTTTAATCTGGAATTTTTTTCAAGCTGAAGCTAAGAATGCGGCTGACCGATTTAACTCAGGCTTAATAATGAAACTCTGCCCATGTTAATTGTCAGCATTTTTGTGCATATTCTCTTCTACTCCAAAATTCTTAATTAAATACCATTAAAATAACTGCATTTTCCACACGCATTCATCATCTTTGGCCAGCAAATTGCCGTTAAGTTAAATAAGTTTTAGAGTTTTAAACATGTGCCCCGGTATAATCAATAAACGTGGTATTAATGCTAAAACTTCCGAACATATTGGCTAAAGTGCCTAGGCATTAATTTAAAACTACGTATGTAATTAAGCCTTTATTCATCGTAACAGTTTTGGCTAAAAGTCACAAATTAATCAAAATATTGTGGCCTAAAAAGCCTTAATCAATCACGTTAATTTTTGGCCAACAAGGATTGCCTACAGACTAATCAATTTCACATTTGACAACAAATTGCCTATCGGTTTAATCAATCCACTTTTGGGCAACAAATGTGCCTTAATTCAAATAACCAGCGCTTTTGGCGGACAAATCGCCCAAATATCACTTTTTCTGGCAATTTAAAATTGCCTAAATTACATATCATTCTTTTGGACATCAAAGCCCGTACACTTAATAAACGCATTTTGGCAACAAATAGCCCACAACATCTAAGCTTGGGCAATAAAATCCCAATCAAACATTCTTTTGGGCATTTAAATGCCTAAAATAGAAAATCAATCAAACTTTTAGGCAAAATGCCTAAAAAAAAAATCCTCACGAAGCAATACACACACTCAATGCCTATGAAGCGATACCCCCTTTGAAAATGGCCTTGAATAGGCCTTTTATCGAACGTACGTCGGCTATTGATCTTCTCATTCAAACCGAGAGGTACGTCAGGCACGTTCGGGAATCTTAACACCGGAGCGGCAAGGTCAAAAGTCATTCAAACATTTACTGGTTTCAATTTGCCATCAATTTACCTTGCCAAAAGCACTTACACTAGTAATCCTCT
>NW_023590759.1:402654-483968 GCF_014843425.1 Jatropha curcas
AAAGTAGAGAGATATTTCTGCAACAACCCGCATACGATACTGAGAAGGGTTTTGTAAGGCAAAACGGGTAGGAGCAGCGACCACTTGAAGGTGATCCTTCAACGCAAACCTGAGTTGGAATCTGCTTTCTAATTACAAGGGAAATGAACCTAAAACAATAAGTAAGGAAGAGAAATGAGAAGAAAAGAAGTAACCTGGAGAATATCGGGAGAAACCGTCCGGTGTCGAGAGCCTAAGAGCAGCTCTGTCAAGGCTCCGCGATAGTCTCTGAAAGCACAATGCCGCCAATTGCAACTCAATTGTCCTTCCCATCGTTCGAATATTAGATACATTTAAGATCTGACTGAACTGTGCTGCATGATCCCGATGAGCATTAGAGAGTTCAGTCTTTTTGTTATATAGCAAGAAACCAGATATATAAGTCAAATGAAATGAAAGTCTGACGTGATCAGGCCTAATGGTTCCTAGACCTTCACTAGTCTCGGTTCTGGGTCGATCTAAAGAGAACACTATGCTGAATATAGTCAGATCTAGGGGCAGTAGAGATTCGCCTATCTGGTTCGGTCAATCTAGATCATCGCCCTAAGCTTGTGGTGCGGTTCGGAATTGAAATAAACTTTCAAATGACCGAAACATACACGACTTTAAACCTCATGCCTGACTGAAGGGGCAATTAGGGGTCTACACCCTATAGAGTATGTTTTCTCGTCTAAAAAACCCTCAAAAAGAGGACACAATGTCTCATCCATCAATGGCCCAGAACCGGAAAAACGTGGGGCTCAAGGTCCCAGAGTCTGATACATAGGCCACTAAAAAGTTCCCAGTCGATGCACTACATCCCCTAAGGGTAAATATGGTAGGAGAGGCCATAACCTCTTCAAGTTGAATCTTTTTTCAAGCTTTGGAGAGACTTCCTGCCAGCTGTGCATGCTATGTATTGAAAGAAGGATTCATTCTTTAGAAGATAACATAGAGAGTAAGAAGAAGAAGAGAGAAGATAAGGAATGAGTTGAAGAGCCGAAACAAAGAACAGCTTTTAATAGGAGAAAAGTGCAGCGAATGAGGGCAGGGCAAGCAGCCGCGAATTGCCACCGAATGGCCGGCGGCAGCGGGGTCGCCAAGTTGCCACTGGAATTGATGGCGGCAGGCGGCCGCCACGCATGAGAAAAATAAAATAAATAATATAAAAAAAAAAGTAGTGGTATTTTGTCTAATAAGCCCAAAATGATGAAGTCTCCTCAGTTTTTGTTTCAAATACAATAAACATGCATACTATTATATTTCAAATCTAACAAGTGGCGGAGTACAAATCAAAACCTCAGTACATAGTACGATACAGTACAGAAAGCAAACGATTCAAGTTTAAGTAACAGTTATGTCAGACCAGAAAGAAAGTAAAGAGGGAACAGAAAAATCCGGCAATCATGGCTTTTCGAGCTGAGGTGTGCCTCTGCCTTCTTGATCATTGTAAGCCTCACGAGTCCAGGACGAAGGACAGTTCCTGTTGCATTCCCGAGCATAATTCCATCATCTGATTGAATTCAATCCCAACAGGAAACCTATAAAAATAAGAAATGCAAATGAACGTCAATGTCTTTATGATTCGTTTTTGTGAGGAGATTTAACATAGTTTTTATCTTACCTTCAGCTAAAATGTCTCAGAAGTGCAAGAGCCAAGCCGATTCACAATTTTCCAGGCGAGACCTCTCGAAAAGGGCTAATGGAGCCGTCAGGAGTATGGTAGGAAATGCTGTAAACTTCGAAAGAGTAAGATTGGGTCCAAGGTCTGAAATTGAAGTTGTACCTCGTAGCCTCTGTCACATGTATTTCTCACACTCTTTCCAGTGGTAGTGATCATAGGTATTATCTATATACTGAGTCACTAGATAGATTGCAACGATTGATCGTGTGAGTTTCATCGCTGTAGTTGATGAAGTGTGTGGATGACTTTAAAGCCTGAGATATTGTTGTATTGCAGTGTGTTGATTGAACGGCCTGCTGCTGAGGATGACTCGTATCAAAGACCTCTCCGTATAGTAGGAGAATATGTTGCATTTAGTATAAGTTCGTAGGCTCTCTCTTTGGAGTCCTATCGAAGACCAGCCCTCGTGGGCCCGAGAAGAGCGGGTGGCGGGATCGGATGGAAAGGAGCTGATCTCTGAAAATTGTCTAAGCGGCGATCCAACTAGGCTGCATCAGAAAGAGTCTGCAGAACTCAGATAATCTCCCTCAAGATGAACTCTTCCAATAACGGAATACCTCAGTCATGCGCATCGGTGGAGACGTCCCATTTCTCCTGCCCGCTCGCATGTCCCGGGAGGAGGATAGGATGGAACGACAGCCTCTTATTTGAAAGTCCTACTCTCTCGCCTATAGTAATATCATCTCGGACGGGATGGGCAGGATCACTCCTCCGCCGAGACAAGTCCATCCGAACCGGCTGGAATGGAAGGATCAGCTGGATAAGCTCTGTAGGCGATGGGCCATCGCCGCCACCTCAACCTAAAAAAAAAAAAAAAAAAAAAAAAAAAAAAAAGATGCAAATATGTTTGATAAATCTTTTATTTATTCAACGTATTCAAGAATTACTGAACACATCCCTGCGCCGGGCTACAACGTTATCAAAAAGGGTTTCAGGTCTTTTAGCGATTGTCTTATTGCCGATGTATGAAGGTTTGTTCGGTACCATCTTCCAAGCTAAAGGTACCAGCCTATATCCGAGATCTGCAATGAAATCTGCTCCGGGCGAGTGTAAAGGAAAATACTCAAACCGCCCAATCTGGCAAAAAAAGAAGAAACGAGAGTCAAAAGAAGGGGCTTAATAATCCATAGAAAAATATACAGATATTTCTTCGCATTACCTCCCAGAAGTAATAGGTCCCCGTAAATTTTTACGTGGCTCGGACTCAGACCACACAATGTCATCATACATACGGCTCAAGAATACGCCGGCCCCATCGTACTCGTGAGATGGGCTAGGTTTCTAAACTCTTCAAGTATATGATAGGATATAAACTTTTTCTTTTCTGTTTGGAAAAAAGCCAAAAGGTCGAAGCAGAAACATCAGCAACAAAGTGAATCTGGGCCCACTGAGTAGATCACAGACGCTTACCGTCAGGCTCTCCCGCCTCGATATGTCTAGCATAAATGCCGGGGCTTGGAGATATACGCCAGCGCCGCTTGGTAAACACTCAAAGCTGGAAATAGGCAGAGACCTGGCCCGACAATCGAGGCAGGTCTATACAATCAATTCCGCCATCCACGATCTAGGGGAATCTCTGTCCTCGCCAGTCATTCATATATTCAATCGTTCCGAATACCAAAAGGGATTCCGGTAATCAGCAGAAAAATCCACAGGGGTCATTGTCATCTCGCCCAAGAAAAAATGGAAAAGTGGTTGGTAGTGTCCCACCATGCCTTCTCGGCCAAGCAACCCAGCAACTCCTTGTGGCTATTTCGGTCAGCATCAAAATGCCTCAAGTAACCAGACGGGACGGATTTGATGATTGCCCCGACGGGGTCGGATCCAATATCTCGAATCGGATTTTCGGACCATAGAATTTTCAGCCACATCCAATTTTAATGTAAGATCCTAAAGGTAAGTAATATAAGAATTGTCTTGGTTTCTTTACTAGGGATAATAATCTTAGCATCCATACTAATAAAAAGCAAATACAGAAAATAAAAATTTCAACAATTCCGGTCAAAGAGGCTCGAGAATCATATTTCCGGAGAGGCCCAAAATTTCACAAATTCGGCCTAAGGCCGAAAATCACACTCTGGCCATAGAGGCCGAAATTCCAATCAGGCCCAACAGAGGCCCAAAATTCCACAATTTTCGGCCACAACAGCCCGAAAACTTCACAATTCTGGCCACAGAGGGCCAAACAAATAGACATTAATCAGGCCACAGAGCGCAGATCAAAATTCAACATTTTCGGTCCACACAGGCCCGAAAATTCACAATCTGGCCACAGAGGCCCACAAATCACAAATCAGGCCACAGATGGCTCCAAAATTCACATTTCTCGGCCACGCAGCCCGAAAATTACACACTTGGCCACAGAGGCCCATAATCACAAATCAGCGCCCAAAGAGGCCAAAATTCACACTTTCCGGCCACACAGGCGCCGAAAAATTTACAATCAGGTCAGAAGAGGCCCTCAAAATTTCACAATTTTCGGCACATAGGCAAAAATTTACAATTGGCCTAAGGCCCGAAAATTCCCCAACTTGCCTGAAAAAGAATGATAATAATGCCATAAAGGTAGGGTTACCTGGCAAAGATTGCCCAGTTACGGGAGGCGTGAGTGTTAGCGTCCGCCGTAAAGGTTGACCTGTCAAGCGAACCCCAGGTATTCCTCACGCTCAGATCAAGGAAGCCATGAGAAAAAAAAAAAAAGAAAGAAAAGAATTTGAAAGCTTTAGAAGTTGAGAGAATTTGAGAGAGTTCCTTAGGTTAGAAAGTTTTAGAAATGAATGAAATGATTTTTTCAAAGGCTATTTATACAAGCAAATAGTCCAAGAAGGCGGGGTCTTTTAGACGCGTCCAGTTTCGCCTACAAACTTTTGCGTTTCAAGACAACCACCGACTGCCCCAATAAAATCATTTTTATGGTCGACGGTGGGGGCCAAACTGTGATACCCAAATTTTGAGGCTACAGAAAGCCTGTTTCTTTCCCCCGGCTGGCACACAGTCCGGGTGAATATGTGTATTCGGTACGGAGGCTTTAATTTTTCGGGAGTTCATCGAAAATTGTCAATATGGTATTAAAAACGTCCGGAAATATCGCAGAGGTATGCGCGGAACAGGTCCCCCGGAATAATTGTTTTGGAGGTCCAGGAACTCCAAAAGGCCCATCGGAAGCGAGGCACGGTGTCCACCACCGCCACGGCGGCGACGGTTGGCGCCTGCCGTCGGCCAGGGCGGACAGCAGCCGCCAGCCTGGGCGGCCCTGCCGCCCCACTTCCTTGGGCAGGCTTCCGCCCAGCGCGGGCGGGCCTGTCGCCCCGCGCGGGCTGGGTCTGCCGCGCGCGCAGGGCGAGGCCCTGCGACCAGACGCGGCTGGCGGGCACTGTCAACGCCCTCGGCGCGTGGGGGTCCTGTCCGCGAATTACATGCACGCGGCCGGTGATAAGTTTCGCTGCCGCCCCAGCACGCGCGGGGCCTTGTCCGCCGCGCGAGAGCGGGCTGGCCCCCACGCCCCTGGGTGGCACCTGCCGCCCAGCTTGGGCGACACTGCCGCCCAGACAGGCCGGGCCTCCGCCCCAAGCCGACAGGGCGCGCAGTTGCCGCCCTCTGTCACCGGGGCACCTGCCGCCGACCAGGCGGGACCTTGCCTGCCCAGACCCCCTGGGCGGTCAGTCTGCCGCCCTCCCACGGCACCTGCCGCCCGGCGACCCGAAATGGCCTATAAATAGGCCATTTTTCTACCATTTTCTGGTGGCGGCCTTGTCTTGTTTTGACGGACGAATCCTTCTCCCTCTCACGCTCTGTGCGTTTTCCTCTTTCCGCTTTTTGCATTTAATTTAATTTTTATTGCATTTTTATTATGATATTTGACCATAAATTAAATAAAATTAAAATTAATTAAATATACCTAACGAGGAGCTTTAAACCTGGAGTTAAGAATGGTCGACGATTATAAATCAAGGTACGTAAACGAAACTCTGCCTATTTAATTTTAGCACTTCATGCATAATTCTTTTCTACTCTTAATAATTCTAAATGCCATAAACGCATTCACATCATCATTTAGACAAAATAACCGTCTATTAATTTCGATTAAGCTTAAATGCCCGTATAATCAATAATCGTGGGTATTAAAGTTTTAAATCCGACAATATTGGCTAAAAAGAGCCTAGTTATTTAAATAACTACGGTTTCACTGCTTATTGTCGAACTAATCCGGTTTAAAGTCCAATTAATCAATAATTGGCTGACTAAAAGCCTTACAATCACATTTTTTGGCAAAATGCTACAAATCACCTTTTTCAAGCTAAAAGTCGTAAAACCGACCATTCTTGGCAAAATTGCTTTTTCGGCCTAAAAGTCGTAAAACCGAACCATTTTGGCGAAACGCTTAAAAATCAATCTTTCTCGCTAAAAGTCGTAGAATTGAACCATCTTTTGGCAAACGGCCTTAAAATCACCATTTTGGTGACAATCGCTAAATCGGCACATTTTTGGTCAAACTAATTGCCTAAAAAACATCATTTTGGTCAAAGGCCTAAAATAACCATTTTGGCGACTAATCGCCAAATTCGCAATTGTTGGCAGCAAATTGCCAATCAAATCATTTTGGGGCTAAAAGCATTTAAAATCACAATTTGCAACATGCCTAAAAATCATCAATTTTTCTGGCAAAACGCCTAAATCATGCAACAATTAGCATACCCAAACAAAACTGCCACAAAGCATACCACAAAATCATGGCATAAAAGCAATACACCCAAAAATGCACAAAGCATACAAAATCATGCCAAAGCATACACACACAAAATCGCACAAAGCATACACAAAAATCATGCACAAGATACACCCAATGCATTAAGCAATATCATTCAAAGCCCTACTATAAAAGATGGCCTATCGAACTACGTTGACTTTGATCATTCCATTCAAACGGAAGTAGTAGGCAACGTCCCCGGGATTTTCTACCCCGGTGGCAAGTCAAAATCACTAAATCATTTTCATTAATACCCATCATCTTACCTTGCAAAGTCAGTTCATTCATCGGTTAGTTTATTTCGCATGACATAGTCCTCGGGTTTCGTAGATTGTGCCTTAATCATTGGATAATTATCAGTAACTAGGTTAATTAAAAATGGAGTCACTTAGGGTTTTTTCCTAGTTTAACCCTTTAATAATTAAACAATGGTTGGCGACTCCGACACTCAGGTGCATTTCTTCCTTTTGTCATATGCATCACATGCCTATACTGACAATTTGGGGAAAGGGTTCACACCTTTTATGCTCTTATGTGTGATATTTTGGGAAATTTTTTATGAAAATGATTGATTTGTTTGAATTTTTTGGTTGCAATTTACATGCTCTGGTGATATGTGAATGAGTATTATGTTGTGTAGACAATTTCCTAACTTGTATTTTGGGTTGTTCATAGTTCTTTCATGGTTAAGAGTAAGCTGAATTTGGGGAAAAACGGATTATTGAGTGAGATTAAGGCGACTTTTTTGATCATGTTACTTAGTTATCCAACATTTGTGTTTGAAGTATCCTTCCAATAAAGTTGCAGGTTATCTACTTCTTAGCTTTCCCAACCAATCTCTTGATGTCCAATTTGGAGATATATAGCTACTTAGTTGTCTAAACACACCAAACTGACTGCTGTTTGCCACGGCACATCGCATCACTGAATTCGATTGCCCAATTTGTGTGACCACTATAATGGCAAGAATTTGTTCTAGATTTCTTCATGAGAGTTGTTGCCCCTGTGTCTTGAGACTTCTCAGGTTTTGGATTGAAATTAATTTGATGTGTTTTGGTTAAGGAGTAATTCCAATAAACATGGAGTTGGTTCTTGCTGAATTAGGTCTGGAACTGTTGGGTACTATGTCTAGCTTTTGTTGCTACCTTGCAGAATGATCTGGGCTATGATCCTATCATTACATTTAGTATTCATTTTGTCTTAGCTTTCTAATATTAATCTGAATTTTGTTCATTTGGAGACCTATAACTCAACGTTATATCAAAAACACCTGCAAAGGTCAAAGGTTATATTAATACAGGAAAAATTTCCTATGCCTTTGTAATCAGGGTTTTTATTTGGATCAATGTATGTATGATCATATACGTGTGATAAGGTTTCTCTGAATTTATTTTGTATTGTTTGAGGATTTATTTGACAAAAAATAAAGAATATAAGTTTGAAAAGTGTTATTGTGGATTATGTTTAAATGGACATAAATGGGAAAAATTGTTGGAAATTTTGGGATAAAGTGTGGAATAGTTTAGATAATGCATGATGAGGATAGAAATGGATTACCATTGTGATAATAAGATGAGTTAATGTTTAAGCAAGTGCTTGGTTGGAGAAGAAAATTTCCCTCCCTTGGTTTTTCATTAAGAGCCAAACCACTTTAGGGTGGTTAAGGCCTACTTAAATTAGAGAATGATAAAAGTTATAATATAAGATTTCAGTAAACCATTAGTTTTGGACAATCAAGATGATGTAATGTTCTCTTTAATTGAATGTTAATCAGGCATTGTAGTATTTCGATACATGGTTTTAAATAAAATAGTATGTGTATTGGCATAATAAATGTCAAATAATGAATTTGGTGATTTTGGAAGAATTAAATTATTTATGTTATATTAATTTAAGTTTTATTGATATTTCTTATTTGGACTTCATACATCACACTCTCCTCCAACAGTAGATTATTGTAAAATGGTCATGGTGTTTATTCTTGTGAATGAAATAACTTATTATATTATCTTTTACATTTCCTGCTCTTTCCACGACGAGATGTAAGCAGCTTATGGTAGAAGTTACTTATTATTCAGTTATTTCGATCCCATCTCTGCACAGTCATAACCTGTCACGACATAAGAGAGAAACTTATATATATGATATTACTACATATTATTGCGAACGTGTTGCTACTTATCTCATTGTAGATGCATTACTTGGACGAAGATAGAGTCTTTCGACTTGTATTTAAGTGTCGTGGTGACTGACTGATATCTTTGCTGGTTTCTAGCACGATAAAAACAAGAGTAGCATTATAAGAACGCATGTGAAGGACAAATTGACTTATTTTATTATTGATGAGTGAGGTGATCACTAAGTATAATAGTACTTTTGAATGTTAGGTACTTAATGACTATAGAAATAACTTGGCAATGTACTTACAATATTAAGACGGATTTTAGCAGGATAAATGTTAGTTGATTGTTGATTATAACTTAGAGCAATGTAATGATAATTAGTTTTGGTGTAAATAATATTTGAGATAAGCATGAGAATTTTATTTTTAATGTTTGGATATAAAATATGTTTAAGATAGTTGGTATAGATTAAGAACATAAGGACTTGATATACTATATTATATATATAATATATTATATATATATATTTATATATAATGCGGCGAATAAAGAATACTTAAGGTGCTTAATAAATTATTTCTAATCAAATCTTATTTCGATTAGTGAAAACAAAATGAAATATATTATATTAATATTATAAATTTAATCCACTTCTAATTAGAGTTTAAAAACATTTAATTATATTTAGAAAAAAAAAACTTATAATGAGTTTTATTCATGCAAAGCACTTTTTTTACTACTAGTAAAATAACAATAATCGAGGTGAATTTCCCCTTTGTGACCTGCTGCACGAATCCGAATTTCTCGGACCAGTAGACTTTCAGACACCGGATCTAAAACAAAATAAATAAAATAAATTCGACTGAAATGCTAATATTTATATTGGATTATTAATTATAAATTTAATTTTTTGAATGTGCGTTACATATTGTCTGTACTCATTGATAACTATTTTATTGTATCGATAGGGGTGTAACTTCAGGTATTGGAATGAAATTACCTTCGGTTCAATTTCATTTCTAAAAAATAATTTTAAACATTTAAAATTGCATTCTATCCATTCAAATAGTTTTAGAATATTCAAATTTTTATTTCCATCACATTCCTTTGAATTCGGTAGTTTCCAAATTCTTACTCATAAATACAAATTTTAACACTATTGGTACATTTTTAGAGTAAACTTTTAAATTTAATAAAAAATACTCACATATTTTATATATACGATACTAAAAAACATAATTTAATTTTTAAAAAATATAAATTATTATCACATATACCTTAAAAATTAAAATATTTTAATTTTACATGTTTTATAGACTATTAGGTATACTTCACGCTTACATTTAATAATTCAATTCATTATAATTAACAGCTTAATAATTAATAATAATATTATAAAATCAACAAAAAACAATACTATTCATATTAAGGATACATCGATACTTATAGTCCACTACCTCCATTAAAAAAGCTGTAATCTACAAAAAAAATTGTATATTACGAAGCCTAAGCATACTAAAATGTTTCAACTGTATAATCAATAAAAGGCTAAGACACTATAACTAAAATAATACATTTTCCACCTAAGAAAGTTATATATGACTATATCCAAGCACATAGTAATATTAATTACTATTTGAGCCTAGGTTAAAATATACCATTAAATTATATAGTTTTACAATTAGCATAAAAGTTTTTCCTTAAAAAATATGAAACTAAAAATATTTACTATAATATTTAATTTAATATTTTATTTTTAAATATATAATTACAACTAAGAATATACAATAGAATGCGGTATATGGATGGAATAATGAAATTTTATATTTTTCTTCCGTCTCCATATTCCAATATATCAATATTTTAAAATTACATTCCATTTTAAAATTTTATATTTCAAAATTCCATTACAAATTAACATTTATTTGAAATTTTCGTTTGGATTGAATATTCGATTCAAGTTACACCTATATCATCTGATTCTAACTGTAATATTTCCAAAACTATTGTAATATGGTTAGGAGCAAAGTATATAATATGCCAAGATAGGCTAAGATATCCACTCCTCATATCTCCTTCGTATATCTTTTTCAAAACACTAAATTTTCTCTACATAACGTTAGATTAATGTCAATCTTTGATTAATATCATATGTGATAGTAAACAAGCTATTCACATCTTCATTGTTATTATCGGACTACATATTCTCTCAATCTCTCTTCCACTTTCTCTGCAACAACCTAAAACCTTTTCTCTCTTATTCATAGGCAGCACCGGTGGAGCTCTCCACGGGTGGTCATCCTTTCCTTTTTGCACGATAATTCTTAATCAATTTTACAGAATTTGAGGTTATTGTCACCCATATATTAGTGGGAATATTGTTTCCATATATTGAAATTTTATCTCAGATCTAGTTTGAATTATTGTTATTTACATTATAGTGATTTTTTGTGTAGCTTTTTTATTATTTGGATATATGCAGAAAAAGTGCAGATTCCTCTCCAATAGAAGGAAGAAATTAAAGTTAAATCAGCATCGATTTATAAAAAGACCATGGAGTTAAAACCAGTGGCCAAGAATAGCCCACCAAGTGATACAACAATCCATATGGCACCAAATATTTACTCTGTGAACTCGATCCCAGATATTCAAATCAAAATTGGGGTGTTTTTTTTATTCTTTGTATAGAGTGGTTTATTATTAGGTCTTCCTATATAAAAAATATAGAAACATATTGATTGTTATCCCATAATCTGTATAGTTTTCAATTAATGAAATTCTAGTTGGATTTTTCTAAAAAAAAAAATCTTCATCTGATTATTTCTTTATTATTGCATTTAATAACTATATTATTTTTTACAATTCTCAATGATTTTAATTTATTATATATACTATTATATATATTAATATACTATATCTATTATATATATATATAATATATATAGTTACACGGTCCCTACTATTAATTTTAAAAAGGTTGAGAAAAATTTTTATTTTCTTACTTACCCACCATTCACCTATACTATGTCAATGTGGAATATGGGGAATGTGAGTTTATTCCATAGTTCCTTAATGAATTTGAATATTCTTAACAAATAAAACTTAGTAGTGGACAATTAGAAATTCCCCCTCGTCCTTTTTGTTTACTTTTTTTTTTTTTTTTTTTTTTTTTGATGTCCCTTAAATGTTTTGCAAGTTCGGCTAAATTTAGATTTTAAATAATTATTTTTTTCAATAATAACATTTATGATTGTTCATTAATGAAGAACATTTTATTTAATATCTTAATGAGTTAAGGGTAACAGGCAAAATAATTTTTGTTGAGTAAATTCTTAATATGCGTGTTTTTGTCAAACCAATGCAAACAAAATGAGATGATAGAGTATATTTTATTAGTTGAATTTGATATAATTTATTAAAAATTATTTCTTAAAATAAATAACATTAGATATTAAGCATTCATTTTAAGCTTTTAATTTTTTTTAAATTTATTTTTTTTAATAAATTTTATATATGATAATGAGACACTGTTAAAATTTTTATGTTTTTATTTTTAAATTTATTTTTAAAATATTTGATTATAATTTTTATTAATAATTTTAAAATATTTTGTTTATGAGAGAGATAAAAAAAAGATTTTTTTTTATATTTTCTTTTTTTCTCTTATGATTGTATACTTTGATTGAATTAAATTTTTAAAAAAATAAATTCTCAACAGAATAAACACTAAAATCTAGCCTTTCAAAATTTTTTAAATTGTTACTATTTTATAATTTATTTTTAATAAATGACACATATACTACGATGGATGACGAAAGTTGAAAATTTTAATTTAAAAATATATATAATATTTTATTATTAATATCTTATAAACTAATATATATTGAAACGTTTTATTATGTGATATTGAGAATTTTACATATACAGTTTTAATCTAGATGATATTATAGAATTTTAGAATAAATGACCACATAAATTGCAACTAAATATGTTTTATTACACATTGTGTTTTATTAATTAACCATTATATTCACATTAAAAATCTCATATGACTTGTTTCAACATTATAAAAATCTAAAATCATATAAGACAAAAATTATAATCATATTAATATTAAAAAATAAAATGGAGTATAAATCAAGTAAAAGTGCATAATGAGAAAAAAATAAGGATTGAACAAAGTATCGAAAAATGTGCAACGTACATCTAAAGACTAGTTTATTTTAACGAATTAGTGATATTCTAAAAAATCTAATGCACTGCTTAAAAATTACTCAATTTTTTCAACTTATTTAATTGATACAAAAAAATTCTTCTTATTTATAGGTTTATCAACATAAAAATTTAATTGCTAAAACAATACATAGTAATAAAATTCTATAAAGAATAAAATATGGTAAAAAGAAAATTATCTAAATACTGGAAAACATAAAATTTTCTTTTTTTTTTCAATAATGTAAATTTTACCTAAATTATATTTTTTTAATTTCTAATATAACCAAAAAATAATAATTTTACCTAAATATTGGAAAGTAGACAATAATTAAGTGAATCCAGAACACAGTATTAAGATATTTTATTAGAACCGATACTTAAATTTAATAAAATATTTATAAAATAAAATTAATAATTTGTTAACTGTAATTTCTATGGTTAATGAATATAAAATTTCAGAATATAATAAATATATGCAATTGCCTAAAAAAATAAAGAAGTTGTATAAATCATGACAATTCTCTTAGAAAAATATATAGCAAGAGGGGGAGGCAAAAGAGAAGAAATAGAGAGAAAAGAAAGTGTCTATATTATTCGTTGAGAAGCCACATATATATAGTCACGTAAGTGGAACCTAATAGAGTCTTTACACAAATCAGGAAGATGGAGTTTCGTAGTACATTAAGAATACCGACTTTTCTAGCCATAAGGGATATTCACTTCTTTCATTAAAGCATCCTCCTTGGATGTCATTCTTGCAAAGAATATACTCGTTAAAACTTCACTAAGAAAGAACCGTGGGAAAAAAAAAATTTTAGTAAGAAACAAGAGTACATTATTCTTTTCTTCATACGCGCTTGAAATATTTGCTATTAAAAACCTTTTACCAGTCCCAAACCTGTGGGAAAAAACCTTAGTTAAAAGAAAAAAAGAGTATAGTGTGTATTTACCTCCTTCTCATGTTAGTTATAAATAAACTCAATATATCATGCCATGGAGATATCAAAATCATATTTAAACTCTATTCAATTTTTCATATTTAGAAGATATATCTTGTAAATGAATTTATGAAAATGCTTATATTTAGTCATACGACTTAGCAGATAAATTGCATTTTATTATACTAAGATATCCGGTACTTCAAAACCAATAAGTTCTTCATAATTTTTCTCGAAGTTTGAAAAAAATTGGTTATTTTCTTATCAAATGACTTTAAAGTAATTGGGATTTACATAAATCATTTTAATAACTTTAGCATATATGTGGATTCATCAGATAAAATTTTCCATTTTATGAAAATATCGATCTTCAGGTCGAGACAAACTTTTATAATTCTAATGCCTTTTCATCTCGATCCTCTTCCTTTAAAGAACTATTAAATCTTTAAAAACTCTTCAGAGGAAGTTTCCAATAATGTTATGACAATAATATTGATAATTCATATTCAAAATCTCTTTGTAGAAAAAATTCATGACATATAATAATATTATATAATATTCTTTCAACAAATATTATTACATCAAAGAGATCCACTTACTCGTGATAATATATAAAGTAAATTCAAAAGCATGAAGCATGTGGATTCTAAATAAAAGAATATCAAAATATAATATAATCATAAAATAATATAAGACATTTTCTAAAGCCATAAATATCAATTAAGGCGATAATTATACTGTTTGTATTGAGATTTGATAGTCTTATTTTTATAGTATTTTTGAGTTAGTTTTTATTAGGAAATTTAGTTTTTTAATTACTTTGATTAATTTTATTTAGATTATTTATGTTTTAAATTAATTTCTTATTTTTTCTTAAATTATTTTGATAAACTTCAACTTTGAAGGGTTTCTTAGTAGAAAATAGCCAACATTTGCATCAAAGAGGTTGGAGCTAAAATGGAGATAAAGCTCAACGATGGCCAAGCTCAGTAAACTACACCCTGGCCCCGTGTCAGATGCCACACCAATGTCTCTAAGACAATTTGAAAATTCAAGTGGTTCAAATTCTCTATGCCAAGCCCACGTTAGGCATCCAATTTTGGACGTGTTTTGTACATAGATTTGCAATGGAAACAAGTGCATGGGGACCTTCCTTAATTGGTTTCTAATCTTATTTATGATCAACTGGGACTCCTAATTGAGAAAAATACAAGACAAATCATTTTCTATTACATAATATCTTCTTTCTCAAGGAATTTGACTAATTTTTCCCTATTCGAACTTGAAGCACCTATAGGTCTTATATAAAGAGAGATGGGGGGGGGGGGGGATACACATCACATCCATTATTCCATATTCTTTTCTCTACATTGTTTCTTTTTACAAGACTTTAAGCAATCAAATTCGAGATCAAGATTCAAGGAAGCGCTACAAGTCAATTATCGACTAGTTTTTATTTCTAAACTCTCTTCTTGTTTTATTTTCAATATTCATGTTGATTATGAGAATATTTTAAAGTTTATTTGAATTTAATTTATTTACTATGTCGAATTAAACTCTCATACTAAGGATTTGATGTAGCTTAATTTCTATTCCAATTTATTATTAGATTTGGTTTTCTTTTTTCAAAGTATAATTCATTATTGAAATTAACGCTTCCAGGCAGAGTTTTCTCCCTGGATTGATTTATTTTATGCACTATCGAGAGAAGGATTTTTAATATGAAAATGGTAATAAATTACATGAAAATAATAATTTGATGCAGGAGCTATACTCGTAGGGATTTTCATAAGTTAACGACCTTAGGCTATGGCTTCATAAACAAACCATAAAACTTAATGATTTAATTCATGTTTGATTGCACTATTGGAAGATATATACTTAGACCGAGTTAAAATAGCTAACTACATATCGAAGGAGCTTGTTAGTGATTTTAGAGTTGTTTCCTCCACTTGAACAATTAAAATTGATTATCAAACTAATAAAATAAATTGGAAAGATTGATGGAGTGTTCCTTCAATTTCTTTAATCTCCCTTCCTCTTGTATCAACATGGCCTTGATTTCCTGAATGTTCCATTTTTCCTTAAGGGTGTTGTTTTTCCTTAAGGGGGGGGTGTTTTGGGTTGTAAGTTCCACTTGGAAACTGACCAACCCAAGATGAAGTGAGTTAATAAATAAATTTGAACTAAAATGGAATCCACTCACAGCTCCATTTCCCCAATTTGATTTCAGTTTTGGCTGCCAAAATTTCGCAATGCCAGTCTTCACAATGATCAAAAATGAACTGTGATTGTGACCAATCAACCGTCTTGGTCATTAGCTTCAACTTAATCCAAGGATCCTAACAATGGACTGCCCACCCTATGTCCCGATTGGGAGTTATTCTTAATTTTCAGCATGCTACTGCTTCTAGCAAATGTTTTGGTTCCTGGGCATTGATGGCCTTTAACTAACATTTTTCAGCGCAATCGTCCAATCCTCATTAAGTTCAAAGCTCAGGCCTGTTAGACCATCTCCCAAGCCTCAATAATGGACTTGTCAAGTCAGTGCGTCCGGTCTCTGTAATGGCTGCTGGCTTTTCAGAGACTAATGTCAAATCCAAGTCCAGAACTCCTAACTGATAATGGAAATGCCAGATCCAAGTCCAGAACTCCTAACTGATAATGGATTTGTTCGGACCAATCAGCATAGTTCAATCCATTGAACTTAATCAACCCAGTGCCCATACCAAACATGTTAAAGGAAGCTGCAACATTACACATACACTCATACGTTAATGCTTTTAGTAAACATAAAATAGATTCAAACAAATAACAACTTTAATTATGCATCTAGATTCACCTTTGGGCAATATTTAAATGCATAGCTTTAATCAATAATGATGTCCAGAAGAAAAATACTTTAATAGTCTTTCATTGTGGAGCAACTTGCGAGCCTTTATGCAAGTCAGAGAGAAGCACGCCCGTGCTACATTACAGCATGCCCCGTGCTTTTCTCTAGCACGCCCGTGCTCATTGCAGCACGTCCGTGCTCCTTTCTGGAATCAAGTTACCTTTTTTTTTTATTCCATTTAACTATTCAATAATGCTCCATACAATATGCATGTTATCTTTGGATATACATTCATATTAATTAGTACAATGACAAGTCTCTTTATTCCCTTTAATGTCAATTGGATCTATAATTAATTGGTTAACCTTGGGTAACCTAACAAAATTTATAATCACGAAACTCCAATTGCTCATACTTTTACTTCATGTCATATAACTGCACTCACACAAATAGAACAATTGAAAACTCATAAAGATCAAGGTCCTATAAAAACAATGCCATAAACAAGGCCACTCTTGGTGACTAAACAAGTTTCCATTCATTAAACCATATTGATTTTATGCAAACTTTATGAGATTAAATTAAGAATCTCAAAAACTTTAACGACATAAACCCAATAATATAATGTCCATAACCATTCCCTCTAATAAATAACAACAAAATAATTTGATAAAGCATAAAGAAAACACAAACCAGTGTTTCATAATTCTAAAGCATTTTGCGCTTCCGCTTATGATCCACAATAAAATCAATTCTCACATATACGAAATAATTTTTCATTAATTAAGCCAAACAAAACGCTATAAACAAATCTAGAATAGGTTACAGGCCTTCTAAATACCAACATTTGAATAATCTTTTAATATAGCCTCAGATCTTAATTATTCATCAAGAATTTTGTTTGACAAGAGAATATTACAATAATCGGAAGCGTACCTTGATCCATAACAGTAACTCTATGTTATGGGTTACCTCTTTGCAGCCAAATTCGCCTTTCTGAATTTTTAACTTTGAGCTCTTAAGCCTTCAATAGTTTTAAAATGACTAATAATCGGAAGCGTACCTTGATCCATAACAGTATATCTATGTTATGGGTTACCTCGTTGCAGCAATTCTTTCTGAATTTTTAACTTTGAGCTTCTTAAGCCTCAATAGTTAATTATGAGCTTCTTAGGATCGAAATTTTCTTTCTAAATTTTTAACTTTGAGCTTCTTAAGCCTCAATAGTTAATTCTAAGCTTCTTAGGCTCAGAATATTATGAGCTCAAACTTTTCTTTCTGAATGTCTAACTTTGAGCTTCTTAAGCCTTAATAGTTAATTCTGATCTTGTTAGGCTCGAAATATTTTGGTGAGTGTGTTTAGAGTCGGTCTAAATGATGAGAGCCAGAGTTGACTGAACAATGTGCGCCAGGACTCGGAGCTGTGTAAGCTTAATAAATGTTAGTGCTCGAGCTTGAAACTGTTTAAGCTTGATCACAACTATTTCAGCATGAACTTGGCCTCTTTAGGACTCTGTATGGCTAACTATTTTTGCTATGCTTTCTTTATCTAAAATACTTTTGCATTGGCTCAACACCTCTTTCTCATTTTTGGACTTGGTTATGCACCATCAGTTCATGATTTAAATCCATTGTAAACACATATAAGTTGTTGGAGACAATGGAATCAAATATATATGGTTCTATAATAAATTATATAGTTATATGACTCAAATAAATAAATACTTATTTCACGAATAATATAATTATTATAAGACAATCTAGACAATAATGAAGATTAAATTGTCAATCAAAATTTCATGCCAAATTAAATTTACTTCATCTTGTAAAGGAGGAATATATGAACAAAATAAAAAATGTATATTGAGAGAAAACTTACCTTTTTCTGTTCTTTTGATGACATCATTACTTGATATAATTTAATTTTTTGTCGCACCATTTATCGCTTCACCAAACAATTAAGAAAATCTTGTTCATCTTCTTTTTCTGTATTTTAAGGTACGTGCTTGTGGTATGTTCTATAATGCCCATGCCAAATGAAATAAAATTTTGCATGTTCGGCATATTTAGAATGTTTGGCATATTTATCGGTTCCTATCAAAGATCCCCTGACATTTTGCTAATCATTTATGTTCAGCTTTGAAGACCAAATGAAGCATTCTCTTGGAAAAGAAAATCAACCTTAATGCATACATCAATCAACTTTTTTTTCACTTTATTTTTCTCATGCTCTCTCTTGTCACCAATGAGATTGCTTCAAATAGTTACTAGCAAAAATTCATCTATGGTGTTGGTACTTGAAAAAATAAAATATCATATAGGAATTGCTAATTATATATGGAAACGCATGTACATAACATAAAATAATGAATTTGTATATTCATTTTATAAATTATAAATTATCAAAAAGCTAATAAGATATGAATTTTTATACAGTATTTATGTATATTATAATATCATAATTCTCTAAAACAAATTAAAGAATATTATTTTACACGACGTGTTAATGTAAAATTTTGATGTGTATGATTTAAGTATATAGAATAAAATCAATATAAACTTATCTTTTATTTGCGAGGCCATTAGGTACTTCTTCCATATCCTTGAACTCTTAATTGGTGAAAAATAATTTGCATTTCCAACGGACGATATTAATTGGTAGATTTCATTAGAAGATGGATTAATGATTCTATTTTATTGTTGTAGAAGGTGTATTCCATGTTCACCGCACCAATTTGATAAAAGTAAAAAATGAATGAAAACATAAGTAGAATGTATTAATAGAACTATTTTTTTTTCTCCCTTCTAATAGCATATATTTATAAGGTAGACAAAATAGTCATTGTCCCATTATGAGTGGGAGACAAATCTATTAAATACTGAATGAATATCTTATAAATGCTTTCTTTGACCGAACGTTATAAATTTTTTAGTGATTTGTAATGCTCGGTACAATTGTTGTAACGCTCCATATAATTGTCGTAATGCTTGGTATCATTGTCTATATTAAATATATTTAATATCTTTGATTTATTTGTTAGTCTATCAATACCATAGGTTTTTCTTCTTTGAATAATGTTGATAGTGTTAAGTGGATTCTACCACCTGCTGATGCTTATAAAGTTACTATTGAAGTTCAGTTCTTCGTGTGCAAGGGTGTGATTTAGGCTTGTTATAAGAAATTTTCGAAGTGAATTTATGGCTACAAGTTGTAAATCATGTCATTACCATTTGGTCATGCAGAGGTGAAAGCTGCGAAGTTTGATCTTTGGATAGCTATGGAGCTAAGCTTCTCCTCTCTTATCTTGGTCTCTTGGAATTGAATGCTTTGTCGTTGGTTCAGCATGTCAATTATCATTAGTTTCCAGAAATTGATTACGGAACCAGATTGATTTCTTTTTAGTCTTTTGTTGTCGTCATTATCTTCTTATCATGTTCATACACGTAGGAAAGATAATTAGGTTGCTCATGAGCTATCTAAATTAACATCGTCTTCTTTTAATGTTTCCATTTTGATAGAGGAAGTACTTCCCTCTATTCTTCCTCTTCTTAATATGATATTTAAAAAAAAAAAAAAAAGTGTCATAAGCGATTGCTCGCTCCGCTTAGTAGCTATTCATCCGCTTAGTAGTTATTCATGATCTTATTCGATCCATGATCTTATTATAAATTCGAAATAATTATTTTTAAATTTCTTCCTTCTATCAAATATTTATATATAATTGCCTATAAACAAAATCACAGTAAAAGGTGAAAACAGAAGTCAAAAAACTGTGAAAATGACTATATCTAAGATTAAAATCTTAAAATATGGGCAACAATAATTTTTATTTTGTTGATGCTTTTCCACCATTCACATGAGCAGTTTACTTCACTTGGACTTGATTTTTGTTAAACAAGATTAGAGTATTGCAACTTCTGAACTTCGGGTATGGGCCGTAATCTCAGCCTCACTATTGCCCACCCAATTCCCGAGTTCAAAATTTTTGCACTTGAATTAAAGTCCAACAGTGTTCTGTTAGACCTGAGGTGGTACAGCGTAAATGGGACAAATAGGGCTTGAATGATTTGCCACTAACCAATTGGATAGTAAGCCTTTATCACTTGTATACCTTTTAATATTTTTCATTCCGTCCCATATCTTGTTTCAAAATACTTGTCAGATTTGAAATTTTACGTCTCTTAGAAAAATCATTAAATTTGTGTAAATTACAATAAATAATTAAATAAATTAACTATATTACATTTAATTTAATATCCAAATACCAAATAATTATTAGGCATATACAAGGATAAACATGGAAAAAAAATGATTACTCCTTAAAACCACAAATGTAATAAATAATTTAGAATAAATTATTTTTTTAAATGTGACAAATATTATTTGGCGGAGGTAGCATGAGATAACACCCAACAGTTAAAAATATGGTTATAATGTAGATACACAGTATACTCAAGTTAAAAATATTTGATGTATGATTTGGCCGTTAACCATGAGCAATTATGGTCCATTGGTATAATGTAGAAAAAAACTTTTAAAACATCCATAGGATTTTAGTGGTTGTATCTAAAGATTTTGGTCCATTTATGTTGGTCTACAGCTATGGTGGAGCTTATTTCACATGTCCTTTAAAAAGAACACATCACCTCCTCTCCACATGGGCTTTTCTATTCTAAAGACAATGAGTTGGCTCTAATCTTCTTCATCTTCATCATTTTTGAAAATATATATACATTCATTGAGGTTATGATTGATGTTAGGTAGCTGAATTATGAAAACTCTATTAGCTTTTGAAAACTTCAAAAAGCAAAACATAATCATTATAACCAAAGGTGAAGAATAAATTAGTTTCTTTAATTTACTTTCCATTTGGATTCCTGTATCTGAGCTTGTAAGATATTTATTTATTCAACAATGGAATAAATTAGTGGTAGTAATAGTAATCAAAGGATTAATTCAGTTGATAAAGATAATAATAATTTTTAAATGATAAGCATTTTGGAATAGTATATCAAGCTAATTTGAAATAATGTATTTTTTTTATCATTATTTTGAGAAAAAAAATAGTTTTACTTTAAGGTAAATTAATTTGAAAATGTTCTTAATCTTAAATCAAAAAAAATAAAAATACTAAAGGCTTTTGTGGCAAAATTAACTATTTTCGTAGATGCTAACTGTTTGAATAACTAGTAGGTATTTGAGTAGTTTTTCATTAAATGTTAAAAGTTAAACCTTACATGGATTAATATAAAAATGTTACCGTAACCTCTAAAAATTAGTTCAAACGTCAAGAACATTATAAAAAATAGCAGTAAATCAAAACGCTAAAAGCTACATAAAACAAGTTAATTTTTATATTATTGTAAGTAATGATTTGGTGTTCAAATTCATAAATCTATCAAAATTTTATAAAATTATTGGAGATAATAAATTTCAGAAAAAAAAATCTTTTTTTTTTTCTATTGCATAATGTATGACTATTTAAAAAAAAAAAAAAAGTATGCCTACGAAACACTTTGATAAAGCAAAGGAATAATGGTAAGAAAAATCCTTTTGGATATTATCATATCATCCCTAGCTTTGATTCTACTCCACCATCAATACATCCCTACCAAATCCATCTGCCCAGAATAATCCAATGGCTTTGAAAAGTCATCAAAGTTCCCAAAGAAAAACTAATACCCACAGAGAGTGGTGATGACTCATCATTCTAAGATTTCCCCTTTCCACTCCCACCTTTAAGATCATCTTGCTTTATTTTGGTGACAAGTTGTCATTTGACTGTGGGGACCCTTTTCTTAAAGTGGATTGTAAGAGAACAAAGGAAGCAACATTGTCAATTAAGGTGATAGATGAATGGACAATTAGGGTGGAAGGTTGCATTTTAGCCTAACTCATATTTTACAAAGCATAAATACATAAATGCATAATACCTGATTTACTTAACATATATAATATATTAAAAATTAAACTTCTAAATAATTTTAATCAAAACTTTCAATTATTAATATGTAAAATTTTTTTTTTTAAAGAGAATATATATATACACATGTACACAATGGGACCCATTTGGTATTAATTGAGTCCATAAAATATGGTTGAGAGTTTGGAACTGAGTTAGCCAGGCAAGTGTAAGGAATATGGATAAATATGGGAAGTGGACTTCTTTTATGACACAGACATAACTTTTCACAAGTGGGGTCCAAAACCTAATCAAAGATTCATAGATTAAGGACAAAGGGGATGGGCCTAGATACTGGGATCCTATATATTTGTGTCAGCTAAATTAATTTTTTAATTAATTAATAAAAAAATAGACAGGAGTGAGTGGATGTCATTTTCTCTGTACTTGATTGATTTTGGCAATGCCCATGTGATAGGCTGTGTTGATATGCTATTGCCTATTCCTTGATATGGACATGTTCTTAAAGAATAAGATTATGAGATATGTACTTTTTTTTTTTTTTTTTTTTTTTTAGGCTTGTTTGATATGCATTGCCTATTCTTGAATATGACATGTTCTTCAAAGAATAAGATTAGAGATTTATGTACTGTTTTTTTTTTTTTTTTTTTTTTTTTTTACGAAGATATGGAAAGAAAACTCCAATCTATCTCTTACGTGTTTCCAATACAGTGAACCTTTTTCACATCATAATAATAAGTCTCTTGTACTTTCCCTTGTTTCTTTTGATATATAAGTTATATACTACTACTATTTATTTTGGGGACATTGGCAAAAGATTATATTGTTAAAGACTATTTATCAAGTTAATATTAGATTGATATTATTTGCAAATTTAATATTTGTATTAGAGTGGAAAAAATATTGCACTATACCTTAGTATTAATTGGTTGTTTCGGTACAATATAAAAAGTAATTCGTAGTGAATAATAATCACTAAAAAATAATTCAACGAATAAACAATAATTTTTATTTTGTGAAGGATTCACCAAATAAAGTGATGGTCTCAATATAAGAGGAAAATATTTTTAGATAATTAAATGGCACTTCACTGAGACGCAATTCATTTGAGAGTTTTAGTGTGAATATGGAATGTGACCACTAGTCACCGAAAATAATACAAGAAATAATACAAGATAATAACATTTTATTAAGAATTTACCAAATTAAATAATAATTTTAATAAAAAATATTTAAATAATTGAAGCACTTTTTCATTGAAACATACAAGTCATTTCAGGTGTTATAATCATCAGGTTGTAATGAGCATTCGATGAAATTTATAATATTTCAGATATATACTCTCCTCAGACTGTGGTGCAAAAAATGATGGATCGAGCATATTGAGTCCCTAATCTTCATTATAATTATATGTCACAGGGAAAACTTGAGTTACATTGTCTATTAGCAGGGCTTCAACTAAAATATAAATAGATGTCATTTCACATCTCCTTTGCCTTTGTACTTTTTCTAGTGTTTAGACACAAGAAAACTCTATTAATGGAGGACCAGGTTGAAGCATAAAATGGATTTTTATACAAAATTTCTTTGTTCATTGCACCTGTCTTCAATGAGATAATGAATTTTAGGTGTTGGTGATGTTCAATTGTGATATAAATAGATGTCATTTCACATCTCCTTTGCCTTTGTACTTTTTCTAGTGTTTAGACACAAGAAAACTCTATTAATGGAGGACCAGGTTGAAGCATAAAATGGATTTTTATACAAAATTTCTTTGTTCATTGCACCTGTCTTCAATGAGATAATGAATTTTAGGTGTTGGTGATGTTCAATTGTGATATAAATAGATGTCATTTCACATCTCCTTTGCCTTTGTACTTTTTCTAGTGTTTAGACACAAGAAAACTCTATTAATGGAGGACCAGGTTGAAGCATAAAATGGATTTTTATACAAAATTTCTTTGTTCATTGCACCTGTCTTCAATGAGATAATGAATTTTAGGTGTTGGTGATGTTCAATTGTGATATAAATAGATGTCATTTCACATCTCCTTTGCCTTTGTACTTTTTCTAGTGTTTAGACACAAGAAAACTCTATTAATGGAGGACCAGGTTGAAGCATAAAATGGATTTTTATACAAAATTTCTTTGTTCATTGCACCTGTCTTCAATGAGATAATGAATTTTAGGTGTTGGTGATGTTCAATTGTGATATAAATAGATGTCATTTCACATCTCCTTTGCCTTTGTACTTTTTCTAGTGTTTAGACACAAGAAAACTCTATTAATGGAGGACCAGGTTGAAGCATAAAATGGATTTTTATACAAAATTTCTTTGTTCATTGCACCTGTCTTCAATGAGATAATGAATTTTAGGTGTTGGTGATGTTCAATTGTGATATTTGATGATTTAAATACTTTTATTAAAACCATTACTTTATTTGGCAAATTCTTCAAAAAATAAAAATTATTATTTATTTCTTTGATTACTTTTTATTGGTCAGTATGGATTAGTTTTTGTATTGCACCAAAATCACAATTAACATTGTAATTTTAGTGCAACATTCCTTGCGTACAAATATTAGATTAGTAAATAGCTTTTAGAATAATATTATTTTTGTCAATGTCCTCTATTTTTCTCTCTCTCAACTTAGAGTTTAATTTTAGTAATTTAACACCAATAAATAAATATTTATATAAACATATAAAAGTCCAGCCAAATCTGCTTATATGATATGATATTGTGAACTTAGTCGGTGATGTGGAGCTTTTAACATTTTTATTTAATTATCTAATTTGAATAAATCAAATTATAAAACTTTTTATTTTCTTTATTCAATAATTAATAATCATATGATAAATTTTTCATTAATAAAAAACTTTTTGTTTTCTTTATTTTGCAATAATTAATAATCCAAATGATAATTTTTTATTAATAATAAAACTAATTAGTTTTTCAATAATTAATAAACACACCATAAATTGATGTAATATTTTATTATTTTATAATTTAATTATTCTCTAATCTTTTTTAAATCTGAATTCCCTTTTGAGTATTATGAATATGAATAGTACATCTGCTAAATTTATCATATAATTTTTTTTTTTTTTTTTTATGTTCAACATATTTTTAGATAGTGATAAAAATTAATACTTTGAGTAAAAGACACTTGTAGTTAACGATTCATAAAGTTTCTTTCTTTTTCCATTAAGGTAATTTTATGGTTTGAGTGATTATTTTAATTTGTAAAAGCAATATTTATATTTATTCTTTTTAGTTTAGCTAAGAAAGTGAGTTTCTTATTAATTTAATTTATTAGTACATAATATTTATTGTTTTTAATTTTAAATTTAGAGAAAAAATTAGATTAGCAGTTTTTATTATCACAGTCAAAGAATTTAAAAAATAGAAAATGACAAATATTATTTTTTCATCATATTAATTTATTTTCATTTTTCATTCAAAATTAAATCGTATCAATTATTTACAAGTATTAATCTGCACAACGTGTGGGCATGCGACTAGTTATTATTTATAAATTTCAAATCTTTATTTGAAATTTAATCAACTTCCATTTTAAGTAAAATAATAATATGGATAGCAACATAATGTTTTTCAATTTTTTAATAAAAATTTTACCATATTGTGACATCCTGACCTAATCGCCTTGTCCAATCCGTTAAAATGGAATTGAAACGTCCATTTTGAGTTAGATTCACGATGTAAAAGCCTATTTAATGTAATTGCTTTCTTTGAAAAGGAGTTGCCACTTACGTTTTTTTAGTTTAAGGGAAAAATCTTAGAAAAACTCTAATTTTGACTCTTGACATTGGTCCAAATGGATAAAATGCACTAATCATCGACATCAAAAACGACTCAGAGATTCTTGATTTTTTTAAATAATCAAGTAACTGGTCTAATTAAAATATTAATGCTTTGTCGAGTAATACATATTTAAGACGAGCAAATACATGACGATATATAAAGCAAGCAAAGGAAAGCATTTAAAGAAGCAATAAATAAAAGTGATAAATGAATGAATTAATAAATGGGAGTGTCACCTCTAACCACTTTGGAGATTTTAGGATGACTACACATCTCCCATCAAGGCAAGTAAAGAAAGCGGTAAGCAAAGCGCAATGATTTAAATGAATTAATAAAGGGAAGATCACTTATACTCTTAAGGGGATTCTTAGATGACCAAACATTTCCTGATAAAAAAAGGGAACAAGTAGAGAGCAAGTATAAAAGGCATGGAGAAAGCATAAAAGCAATCCAACATCAAATTAAGGAGTATTGCCTCTAGCAACTTATGGGAATTTTAGGGCAATCACGCATCTCTCAGTCAAATGTACAGGACAAGCAAATCCAAAAAAAAAAGAGGAAGAAATGAAAAAAAGCAAAAAAAATGTTTTGTGGATTTTGCTTTGCAACACGAGTTTCTAACTACTCACACTTAAGAAGTTCAAAAAAGTACTATTTGTACTTGTGGAGTTCGGAAAAGTAAATTGTAAACTAGTTATGGCATGAAGCTTAATCATGACAAGTGCATGTTTAGGGTTAAAGAAAAGAAGTTCCATGGCTTTATGATCTCTTATTGAGGGACTAAAGGCAATCGTAAGAAGATATGAGCCATTTTAGAGATGCACCCACCAAAGAATATAAATGAAGTCTGAAAGCTCGATGGTAGAATTGCAACCATTAGGCAATTCATCTCCTACTCGGTAAGGAGGTGCTTATGATTTTATCAAACCTTGTAATGGTTAAAGGAAAGAAATAGTACATCAGCAATCCAACTGGTAGATGAGTTGAATAATGTATTGTGGGCTTATCGAACTACTATAATGTGAGCAATAGGAGAGGCTCCATTATCATTGGTGTATGGAGTGAAAGTCATTATACCTGTGAAAATTGGTGACCCAGTAAAGAGTACAATAGTTTATCAATCAAAATAATGAAAATCTTAAAATAACTCTAGACTTATCATAAGAAAAAGAAACATGATAAATGTTCGAGCAGCCACTTGTCGCCAACAAATGGTGAAATATGATAAAACAAGGTGCTCACTCTTGGTTCCAGAGTAGGAGATCAAGTATGAGGAAAAAAAAATCATAATAGGATCAGCTGGAGTCTAAAGCTTGGAACCAACTAGGAAAGACCATATGAGATCCCCAACAACTTGGACTTGACACCTTCAAGCTTAAAAATGAGAGGAGCAGAACCACCTTGGATATGCATAGAGAACCTTATAGAATACTTCATGTATGGTACTTCATTAAAACTTGTATGCATATTCATTAAATAATATTATAAAAGTCAGGTTTTTTTTCATCTAAGAGTTGGGATCCTTAGAAATGGGTGTAATAGGAAGGTCGCTTGACCTGGGATTTTCTTTAGATCCTGATAGTTAGGTATGTCTTATACTTTTAGAAAATGCTTTGTTCCTTAGCGATCAATAGTGTTAAGCAACTCCTAGCCGTAGCACTTATTAGAGCCTTATTACTCATCTTTTACAGGGTTTCTGAGCCTAACGCTAATCATTATCGAGTCTTAGCACTCATCAGGAACTCATCATTTAGCGAGCTTAAGCAGCTTAGAGCTCTAGCGCTCATCATTATCAAGTTGTGGCACTCAACAGATCCCAATGCTCAACACTTATCAAGTTTGAGCAACCCCAAGCCCTAGTGCACGTCATTATTGGGTCCTAGAACTCATCAGAGCCCTAATGCTCGTCTTTTACCAAGCTTAAATAACTTTGAGCCTTAGTGCTCATCATTACCCAGTCTTAGCACTCATTAAAGCCCCAACGCTCATCACTTACCAAGCACATTTCATCCAAATTCTCCTAATAGTATATAGAAATGAGGTCAATAATGTGAACCTTTCTTACCTTGCTTTCTTACTCGGTCGGGAAGACCTAGCCTACCTTCTAGACCTCACCCATTTCTTGTATTTGCAATGGAAGTGCCCGAGCTCACCTGGGATCAACAACGTCACCTGATCTAGTGCCACTCAAGCTCAAGCTTGAAGAAGAGCAGAGAGCCAAAGTGGTAGTCCCTTTCCTCTAGTTGCTCGCTGTTGGCTCAAGGGTCAATTTTATCTTGAGATTTTGATGATTATACAAAACAAATAAATTTAATATTCTTGTATGTGCTAATATTATTTTATGAGGGTCATTTTATCTTGGAGATTTTTTGATGATTATTACCCAAAACAAATTTAAATTTAATATTCTTGTTATGTTAATATTATTTTATTGCAGAATTTTTTTAATAGCAAAATTATATGAAGAATTGAAAGTTCCTAAATTATTGAAGAAATGAAGTTCCTACAACCCAAGACTTTTATTTGAAGACCATGAAGATTAATGAAGATATTTTCTATTGGTTAGTATTATGATAAGTCTTAGGAAATTATTGTTGGATAGAGAGTAAATAATTTTATAAGCACAAATCTATTTTATCTCTCTCTCAAAATTGTTTTGAAATGTTTTTTTAATAAATTTATTAAGAGGATATAGCCAAAATCTTTACTTTTCACATTTTCCCATCTAAAATATCTTTGGAGTAAATATCCTTGGTGGCTATTAAATGAAATTCTGCAAAAAGCAATTTCTGACCTAAAAAGCAGTTTCTGATTTATTACAACTGTCTGTTTCTAATATAGCTAGCTATTTCTGCTGTAAAAGTTACACTGTTTTCTAAATTAAACCTTTCACCTCCGAACCTTACGTGTGTGAGTATTAAAAATGGCCTGATAGCTCTTTTAATTGCAAACCATGCATTGCCTCTTTAGTTTAAAAATGTCAAAAACTTCATTGCTCATTGAAGCAAAAAATCGCAACGTTAACTTCTAAGAGATTGTCATCTTTTCATATAAAAACCCTTACATCTTTTAAAAAGAATGGGTTTTGCAAAAAAGTATGAGTCCATTGTTCAAAGTTTAAATCTCTCAAAACTCTCTCTTCAATCCCCCTATTTCTTTTCGTCTTTTTGCTTCAAGAAAAATTTTTAATCACTCTTTTAAATACAGGTGTCGTTTGCCTGAAATATAGAAGTACAGTGCCATTGTTCTCTCAGAGCTGTTAAATCTCTCCTCACACATTAAATATATATATATCTTCTTTCAATCCTCCTCTCTCAGTTTCTATGTCTTTGTTGTGCTTTCAAGAAAAAATTTTTAAGAGAAAAGAAAAATTTGAATTATAAGTCTAACATATTCCTGCAAGAACACGTAACTCTCGATCAATATTGTTATAAAGATGGTTGTTGTCTAAAATCCGTTTTTTGTCTCTTCCTATTGCTTATATTTGCTTTTCTTCTCTGTCTAATATAGATTCTTGTTAATTTGCTTGTAGCAGGTTTTTTTTTTTTTTTGAAAAAACTATTTGTGTAATAGCTTAGCGTTGAAAAGTTATGGTGTAATAGGTTATCAAGCGACCTTCTCCTGTGTGAGATATCTAATTCTTGATCTGAGTTTACTGTTCTCTTGCAAAAATTTAGAACAGGGTGAGTGGACTAGATGAAACCTTTGAAAAACAACTTAAGTGGGACCAAAGGTTAGAATAGGCCTTGGTTGATCTGATTTTCTTTGTATTGTTGGTTTTGTCTCTTACCTTGAAAAAAGATAACAATAGTGGAGGGAAGTCAGGATGATCTTGGGAAGTGGATGGGTAGGCGAGTTAGCAGTGCTCGTAACAGACCACCTATTAAATCATCTTGATTGTATATCACTCTGTACACTTAATTATTGGCTATGAGACGTTTGGCTGCATATATTATATATCACATCCTCATATCTAAACCCACAACTATGGATTGAATCATCTTCTCCAATCATGCACCTTATTATGTGTGTGTCATACTAGGTTCTGAGATAATGGCACGATATGAATAAATCTATGGCTCTGCTGTGTTAGCGAGACCCATTAGTGAACCCTCAGATCGGCATATATAGTATTTCCTTTCACACCTGTAATTTGTTACAGGTATATATAATCCGTTCACGCTATATCGCTCACGACTTTTGTGTCTCCTGGTACGGCTTCCTATATTCAACCCACACATTAAGTATATCTCAATTATATATGGCATATTACATTATATCATGATTTTTCTAATCTGTTACTTAATAAGCCTTTTCTCAAGTTTCTTGGTTTTCACTATACATACAAGATTGTGCGCAAAAAACTCATGACTCTTCATAATATATGCACGAGCTTGAAATTCTATTATGATATAAGACCATAGAAAGTCACCAAGAATTAAGTATATTTGTGGGATATCTGATGGAATCATAGAATAACGGGCCAAATTAGGGTGTGATAAATGTTATTGCCAGAAAGAATACCTTATAGTAAAAATCTTAACACATAGATGTGATGCATCTCCAGATAATAATAAAAGAAGCAAATGTGGCTTACCTTGCTAGACCAGGAAATTTAATATTTATTTAATCTCACAAACTCTCCCTCACCAAGAGGATGACTCTCTCTTAATTTTCTCCTACCAATTACTTGTCAATCATAATATGAAACCACGCTTCTGGATAACACCATATTTAAAAACAATGCAGACACTAGTGACATGCTGAATGCGTGATCCGTATGCCCAAATAAGGCAATTCTGAATAAAGTGAACTCATTTATTATATTATTTCTATATATGAGTCTATAACTCTCTTCTCTCAGAGAGTAATTAACTCTCAACATCACCCACACCTACTTATGAGTATATATGTTTTAACTACCTAATCTAGTGATCTTTACAACACTCAGAGTAATCCAAAAGCGCACTAACTTCATTCGAAAGTACCATAACTATGTCTCAGCCGATAGAAAAAGGGTATGGAATATAAAATAAAGAATTAGGAGAACAAAATTAAATTAAGTCTCGCGTCGTGATAGTAAACTATGCAGTTAGGCTTACGCATTACCTGCTTTCTAACTATCTCCTACGAGAGTCGACTTCAATGGTCGTCTAGACACCTAGGTAGTTTGAATAAAATTGTCGAGATGTCTAATTACTTGACTGAGTGGACATACCACTCGAAGAAAATATATCGAAGAGCAAACAATTATAATCAATCTAACATTTTAACAATATGTGATATTAGTTCGCGTTTGGTTCTTCTTTCTCGTAAAGTCTCCGAGCTCCCTCTTCAACTCTAGTCTCACCTATTGATATCCTGTGTTTCAGAAAATGTAAGAGTTTACCGTTATAAACAAATTCAGCGAAGGAGCTCTAGTGGATTAGACTCACGCCGGAAAATCGTGCTAGCATATAATAATAAAATAGGAAAAAAGGCCCAATATACAAAATCTGTCTCAATTCAAAGGTATAATGATAAAGTAGCGTAAATATAGAGTAATCATCCTCACAGGGAATATATCCATATTTAGATACTTCAAGCATAAAGTTCTACACTAAGATAATTAGATATTGTCAATAAGCAATGAACCAATATTTATGCAACGTGTATATGTTCCAGAGCCGACAAAATCACTCTCGAGTATACTCTTATGAGGTTATAGTCAAAGGTTATTAAACACTCTGATATAAAGCGATGGTATATGAACAAAAAATAATAAAATATACTCTTATGCGATGAGGAATAATGAACTCGCATGTCTACACTTGCTATCCAATAAGGTAGTGGGACGAGTACACTATGAGATAGGTGAACTAAATTCGCAGCTTTCACAGAATATCATCGAGAATACCTCTGAGATATATAGTGACTCGTGCGAAAGGAAAAAAATTTCTAGAAGGATGAGCATCTGAATTATAGAACACGACTCAGTGTAAAAGTTTCTATCACATCAAAAATGGGGGTCTCGTTAAGGGAACTGAGTATGCGAAGATCTACTCGGTGTTACATGAACAATAGAAGAATGACACATACAAATAAACCACTGAACAGTTTATTATTTATGGAAGCTCTCCACGTATCGATTTTCGTGTTCAGAGGGCAGTAGAATCTATCATTCATATTATCTAATTATTTATATATATGAGAACAAGATAGAAAAACTGAGCTAAGAAGTATTTTCTAGGTATGAATAGAATCTAATTTATCTTAATTAGTGATGATTTAGCACTTGTTGCTAAAGATTTCAGAAGTTCTATTAAAAAAAGGGTGGAAGGCCCAGAAAAGTTTATCAAAAGAATTTTTACCTAAATTTGCAACTTTCCTAAGAAAGAACCTTTCTGAAGTGTGTTGTTATTGAGTGCACAGCGGTTTCATATCAAAGCCTAATTGTCCTAAGCGGAAAAGAAGTAAAGAAGAAAAGTTGAACCAAGCATTTGTAGCTGCTTGGAGTGACTCAGACGTTCTTATTCTGAAAGTCAAAGGATAGGAGAAATGCGAATATCTGTTCAATGGCTACTATCGAGTCTAACTCAATGAACATCAGACTCTGACTGTTTTCAACACAGAAAGCTAAAGGTACGTGAAGCAGATTTGCAACAGG
This sequence comes from Jatropha curcas, assembly GCF_014843425.1. The sequence continues at coordinate 435,609 of NW_023590759.1, forward strand.
CCAAAGTGATGAAATCCATATTAAGGATTTTGAACTGAATCTGAAAGTGAATCTTTAGGATACTTATTAATAACCTTTGCTGAATTGAAAAAAGCTTGTTAGAAAAGCCATAAAAGTTTCTAAGAAGATTTCAAGGAAATGAAAACTGAATGTAATCATTGTGATGCTTTCTATCAAAGAAGTTAGATGCAAAGATTTATCATAGAGATTCAAGATCTTAAGACTGTAATGCTGTAATGATAAATTTTCTTAGAGATCAAAGATCTTAAAGATTGTAATGATAAATTTTCTGAAAATCTAAAACACTTTGAAGAAAAATGTAAAAATCTAAATTCTGAAAATAAATATTTGAAAACTGAATTAGAATTCTAAAGTTAATTTCAGAATCATTTTCTAAAGAAAAGACAAGTTCTAGCTATGATAGCATTTCAAAATAAAATCATGTTTCAAATAAGAAAAATGCCATTTATAATGTTGTGACTTTAGAACATAAAAAATCTATAGTCTCGACAGAAAGAAAAATCATAGTAAGTTGAATACACCTGTTACCATTAACCCTCTAGGACCCAATACGAGTTGGGTACCTAAATGTGCGTGATCTTTTTAGGTGTGCCTAAAGAGTGAGCTGAAAATAGAAATCTGGTAGATGGACAGTGCTTGCTCCAGGCATATGATTGGTGATAGAAAGAAATTCCCTAGATTAGAAAAGAAAAAGGGAGGTACAGTGAGCTTTGGAGATAAAGCAAAAGGTAAAATCGTTGGTGTTGGTGTGGTAGGTTCTAATCCTTCAATAGGATGATGTTAGGTAGAAAATTTACATTATTTAACTGTTAAGTGTAATCGTTTGTGATAAAATTTAGAATATGTTTTGACCCTCTTAATTGTGAAGTTGAACATGATGGTTGTAACAAACTTTATTTGTTGGAAAAGGTTGGGAAACTTATACTTTTTAGTAAACCTTTCTTTGATAATGCATAACCTGATAATATGGCTAGTTTTTGTGACATTTCTAGCTTGTTATGGCATAAAGACTTGGACATGCAAGCATGCACCTTATTTCAAAATGTTAAGAAGATGGTTTCATGGTTTGCCAAGCTTAAAGTTGAAAAGATCACATTTGTGATGCTTTGTCAATTGGGGCAAAACAAATCAGAATTCTTTCAAATTAGGGCATGGTTTCTTAACTTCTTAGACTTTAGGATTGCTACACCTGATTTCTAGACTTTAGAATGTGCTACACCTTTATTTATTCTGGACCTGTTACTCCTTCTAATTTGGAGGTATCTTATGCACTTTATTGTTGATGATTACTTCTAGATTCACCTGGACACATCTTCTTTAAGAATAGGATGGAGGTCAATATACATGTTGTTCATCTTTGTAAGAGAATCAGAAATTGAGAAGGATACAAAGTCTCTGCAATTAGAGTGACTCATGGAAGAAATTTCAAAATCAAGGAAATTGATGCATTTTGCAAAGAGTTTAGGAATCTTCATAAACTTCTCAGCACCATAGAACACGCCCAGCAGAATGGAGTAGTTAGAACGCAAGAATAGAAACACTCCCAAGGAAATGGCCATAACCATGCTGAGAGTCAGTGATTTTAAGTTTTACAAAGTATTTTGACCAAAAGGCAGTTAACACTGTCTGTTATATTTCTAAACGGGCTTTGGTAAGATCTATCTAAACTGAAAGACTCTATATGAGCTTACAAGGTAGGAACCAAACATTGGTTATTTTCTCACATCTTTGGGTGTAATGTTTTATTCTAGATTAAAAGAAAAATCACCTGGCTAATTGATGCAATCTTATGAAAGGAACTTTTTCTAGGATTTCCAGTAATAAGTAAAGCCTAATAGGGTGTTAAATAAGAAAAAAATCTAGTTGTAGGAAGAATCTATTCCATGTTGTGTTTGAGAATCTGATTCTTGATGAATCTGATTCTACTTCTAGAATTTTAGAAAATGATGTTGTTGTAGATTTCAATCAAGAAAAGCAGAATGAACAATCAGAACAACTAGAACAGCCAAAAAATGAGTAGAACATTGAAAATCAGGCTGAACCAAAAAATGAACATAAAGATCAGAACGCAACAGAAAGTCAAATGCCAGAAATAGAAAATGAGAATTCTGAATTAGCAAAAGAGTGGCGATTCCACAAGTATCATCCCCAAGTGGATATCATTGACCAACCCTTCAGAAAGGATGATGACTAGAATTTAACTTAGAAGATATTTTGGTAATGTTGCTTTCTTTTCTCAATTAGAACCTAAAAATTTAGAAGATGCTCAAAATGATGAAAGTTGGATTCTTTCAATTGCAAGAAGAACTAAATCATTGAAATAAACCAAGTTTGGAAAACTTGTTTCTAGACCTAAAATTCGTTCTGTTTGGTACAAAATGGGTGTTTGAACAAGCTTGATGAACAAGGTAATGTTTATGAGAAAAAAGCAGAATTAGTGGTTCAAGGTTACAACCAAGAAGAGGCATTGATTTGATGAGACTTTTGTGCCGGTTGCTAGACTTGAGGCCATTAGAAAAGCTTTGTGCATTGTATATTTAAAAACTTCATGTTATATCAAATGGGATGTGAAAAGTTGCTTTTCTTTAAATGGTTCTAAATGATAAGTGTATGTAGGAACAAATCAACTCGGTTTTGAAAGTTTAAATAAAACCAAATCATGCTTTACAAACTTACTAAAGTCTTTATGTTTAAAACACTTCTAAAACTTTGGTTTGAAAGATTAAAGTAAGTGTTATTTAGGAAAATGTTTTCTAGTGGGATGTTGTACTACACCTATTTATTTAAGAATAAAGCCACATGATATTCAAGTTTGTTACAAATCTTATGTTTGATGAACATAATCTTTGTTTTACTAATGACCTTTCTTTGTACGGAATTTTTCTAAGTTATGTAGGGTGTGATTGTTGAAAATATGAGTATTGATGGGAGAATTACTTCTTTCTTGCGACTAAATCAAAACAATGTGATAATGGAACTCATAAACTAAGGCAAGTAACACTCGAGAATTGTTAAAAGAAGGTTCAAAATGGACAAAATGCTAGGTATGTAGCTTGACCAATGAGTCCATCCTCAAAATTAGAAAAAAGATGAAAAATGGATAAGGATGTGGATTATTAAATTGCTTAGAAGTATGATTTGTTCTTTACTATATTTGGTTCTTTACTATATCTAACTGCAAGCAAACCTGACATTCACTTTAGTGTTTTTTTATCTGCTAGATTTCAATCATGTCCCAAAGAATCTCATTTAATTGCTATAAAAAGAAATTTTAAGATATCTTTGTGGTACTTCTAATCTAGGTCTGTGGTATGCTAAAGATGATACATTTGATCTTGTTGGGTATAGTAATTCTGATTTTGCAGGAAGCAGAACATATAGAAAAAGCACGTTCTGGAACTTGCCAATTTCTAGGTAGCGCCCTTGTATCATGGTTTAGCAAGAAACAGACATCTGTTGCTCTTTCTACTGCAGAAGCAAAATATGTTGCTACTGGAAGCTGTGTTGCACAAGTTCTGTGGATCAAACAACAATTAACAGACTATGGTATGAAATTAGAAACAGTTCCAATCAAATGTGACAACATAAACGCTATCAACTTATCTAAGAATCCAGTCCAGCACTCTAGAACCAAGCATATAGAACTCAGACATCACTTTATACGTGATCATGTTTAAAAAGGTAATACAGTGGTCAAGTTCATTCTTACAAAAAAGCAATTGGCAGACATTTTTACTAAACCTTTAAACCTTTAAATGAAAGCCAATTCTGCTTGATTAGAAGAGAACTGGGTATGTTAGTTCTAAACTCTTAATTTTAGAACTCTGTGAGTATGTTCTAAAATGTTTTTATATTTGAGATTGAAAAACATGTTCTGTGTTATTTCTTAAAATTTTATTCTGTGTGACTTTAAAAAACGTTTTCGTTTTTAGAAGAGCTATATAAGGTTCTGATGTGGATTTCTAATATCACTGATTTCTAATGTCTCCATCTACATCAGATTCTATTTAAAAAAAAAAAAAAGTCAATTTTTTTAACTATGTTATTTTTATTTATTTCATCTTATTTTGTTTCTTTATTTTATTTTATTTTATTTCATTTATTTTTTACGGTATTTTTTTGTGTGTTATTTCTTTTATTTTATTTTTTGCTTAGTTTTCTTTTTAAATTGGTAATGGAATCAAGTTCAGAAAAAGAAAAAGAAGATTCTTTAGAAAAAGAAAAGGCTGAGAAAGACATAACAGAAAAGGAAACATTAAGTTTAGAAGAAGAAGAAGCTGAGTGTAAGAAGAAGAAAGGAAGAATAGAGTTCATGGAAGAAAACCTCCTCTGCATCCCTCTTCTAAAAAAAAAAAAAAAATCTAAGAATCCAATTAAGACTTCACCTGTTCAGAATCTCAGGTGTTCTAAAAGACTCAGAACCGATTCTAAACCTCTTTAATTTCTTTCTAATCTGCTCTCTGGCTGAGTTTCTATTTTGTTTTGTGAACAATTATCTGTTATTCGCTCTGATTTCTATTTGTGCCTGTCGTTTGCTTAGAATTTTCTCGCTTTGTTTATTTATTTATTTTTTCTATTTCTATTTTGCTCTGATTTACTAACCCTTTTCTATGATGACAAAAAGGTAAACCAGTTGCCTTGACGCCTTGGAGTATGGAGGAGAACATAGATTATTTATTTTAAGTACTTAATCTCTTTGCTTTTTTATGTTCTATCTATTATATTTTTGTTTCTAATGTTTTTTAAGAAACAGGTACACTTGATTGCTTGAGTACTTGGAGACTGAGAACTAGTTATTTTATATTTATTTAAGTACTTAATCTCTTTGCTTATAATGTTCTAATATGTGATATTTTTGTTCTCATGTTTCGTTTCTATGTGAACAGAATATGCTTTATATGCTCTGATTGTTACATCTTAAAACTTAGTTTCAATTCTAATGTATGCTCTGATTATTAGACTTAGAACTCTTATTTTAATTCTAATATCAGTTTCTAAATCTGTATTCTGTTCTAATCTGGACAGATATTATATTGCACTTATTCAGGGGGAGTTTTATATAAGTTCTAATCCTGCTTCATGATAAATCTGTTATATTTAGAACTTATATTTTTTTGACATGCATAAATTTCATTGCATAAATTTTAGGAGGCACATGATTTTATGGTTTGATAAATTTATTGGTTGCCCATCATCAAAAAGGTGGAGATTTGTTGCTCAAGGGTCAATTTTTATCTTGAGATTTTTTGATGATTATACAAATAAAATAAATTTAATATTTTTGATGTGCTAATATTATTTTTATTGCAGACAGATTTTTAATATGAAAATTTATTGAAGAAAATGAAGTTCCATACACCCAAGACTTTTATTTGAAGGCCATGAAGATTAATGAGATATTTTTCTATTGGTTAGATTATTGGTTAGTATTATAATAAGTCTTAGAAAAATATTGTAGGATAAAGAGTAAATAATTTTATAAGCACAATCTATTTTATCTCTCTCTCAAAGTTGTTTTGAAATGTTTTTGAATAAATTTATTAAGAGGATATAGCCAAAATCTTTACTATTCACTTTTTTCCATCTAAAATATCTTTAGAGTAAATATCCTTGCTGGATATTAAATGAAATTCTGCAAAAAGCAGTTTTTGATCTAAAAAGCAGTTTCTGATTTATCATAGATGTCTATTCCAATACAACTGGCTATTTTTGCTGTAAAAGTTACACTATTTTCTAAACTAAACCTTTCACCTTCAAATCTAGCGTGTGTGAGTATTAAAAGTGGCCTGACAGCTCTTTTAATTGCAACCCATGCATTGCCTCTTTAGTTTAAAAATGTCATGCCTCTTTAGTTTAAAAATGTCAGAAACTTCATTGCTCATTAAAGCAAAAAATCTCAACGTTAACTTCTAAGAGATTGTCATCTTTTCATATAAAAACACTTTCCTCTTTTAAAAAGAATGGGTTTTGCAAAAGAGTATGAGTCCATTGTTCAAAGTTTAAATCTCTCAAAGCTCTGTCTTCAATCCCCCTATTTCTTTTCGTCTTTTTGCTTCAAGAAGAATTTTTAAGAGAAAAGAAAATTTATTAACATTTTATAACAACTTCTTTTGAAAAACAGTTCTGATTTCTAAAATGATTTTCTAATCTTAAAAACTGTTTTTCCTGTGCTTATATTTGCATTTTTGTCTATCTATTTAGATTCTGTAATCTTTAGTAGACAGGTTTTCGTTTGATAAGCTTTTGTATAATAGCTTAGGTAAAAAGTTATTGTAAAATAGGTTATCAAGCGACCTTCTCCGTGAAGGAGATTCTAATATCTTGATTTGAGTTTCTGTTCTCTGCCAAAAACAGAGAGGGTTGAGGTTAACTAGAACCTTTGAAAATTTAGTGGGATAAAGGATAGATCTAGGAGTTAATCTATTGCCTTGTATTATTGGTTTGTCTCTTACCCTTGAAAAGAGATAACATAGTTGAGGATCTCAAGATGAGTCTTGGGGAGGTATGTAGGCGAGTTGTGCCGTGCGAACCACCTTAAATCTCTGTGTTTTATTTCTTCTTTTATCTTTCTGGAAGTCTCTGCTAGATTATTATTCTATTACACAAACTGTTAAATCTTGTTCAGAAATGCAAAGTTGTTAATGAGTTTCTGATTCTAAACGTGAATAAGCTTTATCTCTGTTGGAACATTTAGAACTCTTGGGATTTCATATATTTTGATATATACCAAAGTTCTAAATATGTCCTATCTATATTCAATGTAATTCCAACATATGAATTATAATCAGTTTTTCTTGTTGACATCTACGATTTGAGTCTTTTGCATAGTCGAGTCTTTGAATAGAGTCGAGTCGAGTTGAGTCGAGTTGAAACAAAACCCGGTTGGGGTAAGAATTGGGTTTATTAGTGACTTACTTGATTGAGAGAAAAAGAGCAAGTATAAAGATTTGGAGTTATTTGCATAGAGATTAAGCTTGAGTATTAAGTTGTAAGCTTTTTACCCATTGAGGTACCATGTAGTTAAGTTTCCATCATGTATCTTGATTTTTGTTGATGCGACTTACCCGTTAATTATTCTCATTCACTTTTCCCATTGTTCATCTTTTATCTTCATCTTCTTCATCTCCTCTTTCGCTTTACTTTTTCTCCATTCCAATTAGGCAACCTAGCATTAAGGCAACCTCTAGTTCTCCAAGTAAGTAGAATTTCTTGAAGCTTTATGCTATTCAACCTCTAATTGAGTTATATCGTAGATAAGTGATAAGAATTTTTATTCTAGGTGAAGGAAGTTCAAAGAGTGTAGAGAAGAGAAGTTAGAACAGAGCTCACGCGTGGTTTGATATCTCATGTTGTTTACTAGTTTCTTTGCATGTAAATTGTGTGGTGTGTTGCTAGTGAGATGATATGTTGCTTGTTGTTGAGTGAGAAGATTGGACATGATGTGAAAACAGGGGAGGTATTGAGATTATGTTGAAAACAGGGGAGGACTTCATCTTGATTTTGACCCCATTTAATGAGGGAATTAGGAAGTGTTATAGAAGAGTTATTCGTTCCTCTATGTGTTAGCTTTGCATGGGTTTTTGAATCACCCAAATTGGATTTGTATATTGAGAGATATGACCAAAAGAGTGCAGACTGCGCAGGCTAGTGCAGGACTGCGCAGGCTGGAAACGCGTCGCGACCCTGCACTGCGCAGGCTGGAAGCACGTCGCGCGCCGCGACTTTGCACTGCGCGCGCGCGACTTTCACTTCAAACTCTCTGACCCTCAATTGGCACATTACGTGCTCGCGACTCTCAAGTACGCGCTCGCGAAGTTGGCCCTTGGCCTGGGAGCGCTCGCGACTTGCATTGCGCGCTCGCGTAGTTGGCATGAAAACTCACTGTCTCTCATTTGGCACACTACGCGCTCGCGACCTTCAAGTATGCGATCGTGACTTGTGCCTGAGAACACACTGTCTCTCAATTTGCACTCTACGCACTCGCGACTTTCAAAAGGCGCGCTCGCGACTTGTCTTTTCCTGCACTTTTGGATTTCTTTTTCCATGCAATTGGATTCTTTTGCTCAACTTGTATGCATCCAATCATTTCATTTCAAAACAAAAAGACAACATTAGAACATGATTTAAAACAACATTCAAGCATTGCAAATGATGTAACCTCATATGAACATATGATTTATTGAAGTGATGAACTATTTCTATGATGTTGTGTTATATTATTGAACATACCCAACATTATGCTCCATTGAGGTTAGGGTAGAAAAACCATGTCGATAAGGCCCATGTCGCCGACATAGGATAGCAGATCTGCGCCCTCATACAGTTTGTTTACTCCGGCTTTACTCCGGCTACAGGCCGTTGAGTGGATATGATTATATGGGCCATAGCAGCCAAGTATACAGTATTCATCCAGTTTATACAGTTTTCTTATCACCTCGATTTCGCTATAACCTTATGGAGCCATACAGATATCTGGACATAACATTGCATAAATCATACAGATAAATGAAAGATATCATGATATGTGTGCTGTGCCTTGTTGTGCTTACATAATGCTTTTTGCTTATATGTGTGCTTATTGTTGTTTTATGTTGAGATATCCACTGAGCTTTATTTGCTCAGCTAGTTACCTGTTTAAATCGCAGGTTTTGAGACTAGTTCGTAGAGGGTCCGTTTACAACTGCTGCCATTCATCTGTAGAAGACTCGGTCTTCAGGGTAGAAACTCATTTTGTTATTCTTTTATGGCATGTACGAGGCACACAGTTGGGCCCAATCCATTTTGTAACTAGTATCATGTCTTGTAAATATTCAGTACATTATTACTATAAGCAATCTCAGCATGATATTAGATTTATACAGGATATGTCAGCATGACAGGACATACAGTTCAACCAGTTTTGTATACAGGATGATGTCAGCATGACAGGACATACAGTCAACCAGTTTGTAGCATCTCGTCTCGGTTTATTCGGGTTTACGGGTGGACAGAGAAGGGATGTTACATTTCTAATCTTACTTAAAGTTTAGTGAAACTGTTCTAAAATGCAATAACTGTTTTTCACAGAATCTTTTTAAAATAGCAATTAACTTTGTGAAGCTGTTCTAATCGCAATAGATGTTCTTCACGAAGTCTTTCTAAACTTGCTTAAGTGTTGTGAAGCAGTTCTAAATGCAATAATTGTTCTTCACAGAGTCTTTCTAATATTGCAATAAGCTTTGTGAGGAAGTTCTAAACTTGATAACTACTCTCACAAATGCTTTCTAATTCCACTGCAACAGAATTCTGATTTTTTTTTTTTTAAAAGTTAAAATTTTTAGAAAACTCAGTTCTCTCCCCTCTTAGATTGTGCCATACATAAACGAGATCCACATTCGTTCCATTTTCCATCCACTTGGAATAAAATGGGGGACATAAAAGAAAGAGAGAAAGAGAGAATCTACCTTTTTAGAGAGAAGTTGGAGCCCGTAATATTAAGAGACAAAGTCTAAAGCAATAGATCAGATTGGAAATCAGTTTGACTACCATATATAATGAGATATCCAAAGATCAGTCTCCATTCCTATTCGCCAGCTCTATCGCCCAATGGAATTCCCTATGATGCATATCGAAATGAGCCTATTATAATAAATATTGGCTCAAGTCCATGCTTGGAAATGTCCAGGACTTATGGGGAACATCTGACATAATGTATTTCAAAGTAAAGATTAACTTGTAATTGACCTAGGGACTCCATTTTAACTTTGCATTCAATAGTTAAGGTTAACCAACATTATAATCTATAGAAGATATTTTCTCCATGAATCTCATTCATTGTTATTGTTTAATGATATTTTGGTAATTAGAACATCTTTTATTATTTTACCTTTAGTTTTATTATCAATTTTCAGTGTGTTCTATTGATAAATTCATTTAACCGTTGTTAGTCATCACAGTAACTATTGACATTATATTTAAAAATATCAAAGTTGTTAGCATCTATTCTACACATGTTGAATACTGCTACTTTACTAGCTATCCTGAATTATAATTAAAACTAAGAAAAATTTTTATTAAAAAAATTAAATAATCACTATATGCTTTTCACCCCCAAGAACATGATGAATAATTTACATAGAGATGAATTCAAAATTTTGCTTATCTTATTGCTTTACATAATTGGGTTCTAAATAGTTGAGAGGGAAAAGGAAAGATTCAAAATTCCAAATCATATATTTAAAAAATGATAAAATGAATAATAATATGATACAATGACTTTTCTCTCTCTTAGTCAAGTAAATGACAAGAAACCACACATAAAGCTAGCAAGTTGAGACTTTGTCATCTATTTCAAGTGAGGGAGACATAAGGGTAGTTGGCTTGCTTTCTTTAAAGCTAAAAATATAAATTGGTCATTGAAGTGATGTTTAGATTTATAAGAAAGCATTGAAATTAAGATTAATCAAATCTCTCTCTCTCTCTCTCTCTCCCTCTCTTTATCTTATCATTCCATCTAGCAAAAAGCAAACAAAACACTCCAAACATCTTCATGAGATGTGTGTATTTTTATTTAAATTGTAATTAATTAATAAAGAAAGAAACAATCAAACTAAAACTCTAAATTTTTATTTATTCAAAGAAAGAGATTATTTGAACCTACTAATTAAGAGTCTCAATCAAACTAAACCTCATTTAAACTAATAAGTTAAAATAAATTTGCCTATTTCTGAAAGCAACATGTCCTGTGCTCTTCTTCCAGAACAAGTTTTTCTATTTTTTTTTTTTTTTAAAAAAAAAAAAACTATTTTTTTTTTTTAAAAAAAAAAAAAAGACCGAATTTTTTTTTTTTTTTTAAAAAAAAAAAAAAGACGAAAGGGTTGTCATTATCATTATCAAATTGTGGGTATGTGGAATCAATTACATATTTATTAAAATAGAAACGTGCTTTTATGATAAGATATGCACTACCGTGTGGTTGATTGGATGTCAAAATAGGTGCATGTATTTCTGATCCAATTTGGATGGATTACTTTCTTTTTTTAATCCATTTATTTATTATTTAATTAATCCAATCAATTAGCATTGAAGTGAAAGTATGCTTCTCGCAGAGGAACAAAAGGTCACATATTGGTGGGGACCATCAACCCATTTTGCTTTCATCTTTTCAATTAATAAATTTTTTATTATTTTATTTTATTATCATCATCACCATTATATTTCAAGTTGGAAGTTGAAACTAATTAACTTAAAATAATCAACACTTAAGAATCATGATGAGTTCATATAATTAATCATTAAATTTAGTTTTCTTGGTTTGGGCCATGAGCGTGAAGTTTAGGAGTCAACAAATCGAATCAAGTCTGTTAAAATTTAATTGAATTGAATCATATCATTTTGTTTAATTTAATCTCTTTATTGAGTTCTATTAGTTTTTTTTATTCGAAATATATAAAATAATTTGATTTTTAATTTTTATTTTGATTATTATATATAATTAATTAAATTTATTTTTAAAATAACTAATTTAGTTTAAAATAAAATAAATTAATTTAATTTAGATTGGATCAACTACTATACAGTTTGATTCTTGATTTAGTACAATAAATATAGGGATAAAACGAAATCAATCGAATTCTATATAATTAACCGAGTTCTCAATAAAAAAATGAAAAATAAAAGAACGAATGGGTCAAGAATGTGACATGACTAGGAATAGAAAAGCGGAAATTGCAGATTATATAATATGAAAATCACATGAAAGCGACTAAACAGAAGGCCACGTGGAGGCCCACAAGGGAAAATATGTAGAGGAACGTGGGGCCCCATTAGTTTTGTCAATATGCAAAGCAATTATGGTGCGTGGATTGGAAAAATTTTGTGAGAATGGCAGTTTTGTCGGCTTTGCACCCTCCAACTTTGTCAGAATCTCTCTCTCTCTTCATATACCAAAATTAGCAGTCACCTATAACCGCTTTCTTTATTATACTATTCCCTATTTAACATTTTTTGCTCTTTCTCTGCGTTTTTTTACTTTTTTTACTTTTTACTTTTCTTTTAGTGAATCAGATTATTTTTTATTTTAAAATCTAAAAAATAAATATTAACATAAAAATTTTTCAATAACTTTAAATTTTACATAAGTAAATTCATTTTTAACTTTATAAGTAAATATCACTTAAATTTGCAGTTTAACTTTATAAGTAAGTTAAAGTTTTAATTAAAGAGATTTTATAAAATAAAGTGTTTGATTTTAGAAGTTAACGTAAGTGTAGGTTGATTTACATGTTTGGCCTAACACAAAATAATTCGTCGAGGATGATAAGAATAGACATTTGATATTATTAAAGTATGAGAAAAATAGAAAAAGGAAAAAAAAAAGGGGGGGGGGGGGGGGGGGGGAAAGGGGGGGGGGGAGGGGGGTGTTCCTCGAAGTGCTCCTTGATTTTTCATGTGTGTAAAATTTCGTCGCTACCCAGGTTTGTTTTCACGCTGCTTTACTTTTTTGGGGGGGGGGGGGGGGGGGTGTTCCTCGAAGTGCTCCTTGATTTTCATGTGTGTAAAGATTCGTCGTACCCAGGTTTGTTTTCACGCTGCTTACTTTTTTCAATGAATAATACGGCAAGCAACGCGCGTGTACACGTGGTAGGCCCCACTTAATTATCACCGCTTTGGTTTGGTTTTATCCTACGTGTCTTCTGTCTCTTTGCCACTTGGCATATGCTTCAGTTAATACAAACAAACTTCCATTTCCACATTTAAAAAAAAAAAAAAAAACAACTTCCATCTGCCAACCATATTTTATTGTAAAAAAAGTTCTTCTCTTTTTTAACCAAAAGCAAATATTTTTATATAAAAAAAAGAAATTATGGATCACTATATAAAGGCAAATATGAAAAAAAGAGACAAAAAGAAAAGAAAAGAAAAAGAAAATGCATAGCTAAAGGTTCGCTTTTCTGTTCTTTTGGTGATGGACAATACCACTTTTAATTTTTCGATTTTTAATTATTTTGAAAGAGATTATTTTAATTAATTAATCTTTAATTGTCTTATTTTATTGGACATACTGCACATAGACATTGGGATCATATTTTATTTGTTTAAACACAAATATGTGACTAATTTTAATAATAAAATTTAGCACACCACTTCAAAATTCTAATATGGGGTCATATTTATTTTTCCTTTTAAACACTTAAATAGGCTAAAGAGAGATCCTTTATTAAAAAAAAAAAAAAAAGAAAAAGACTAAAGAGAAAAGCGACAATCAAAGTACAATTATTATTGAAAATAAAGTTAAATAATAGAAGACATAATAATTGTGGGCATTTGGAGCCAAAAACTGTTAAATTAAATCATTAATTGGGAAAAAAAAGTTTTTGGTTGGGGATAAAGAGAGAAAAGAATTAATGAACAATAGACCCCACTTTTGGACAATCTTCAATGGTTTCCTGTAAGAGAGATTTTATTTTTTTCAATTAATCAAATAATTCCACTTTTAAATATTGAAAAATCTACCAATTTAATTTGATTCAATACAATTAAAATTACATTTGAATTTTATTAATTAGAACTAAATTTATTATTATTGATATAATTTTAGAACAAAAATAGGTATAGCTATGAATTTGTTGATTCACATTCAGAACTACAAAGAGTTTTTCAAAGTAAAGTTGGATGCTTTGGTCTCAGCCAAAAGCGAAATTAGAAAAGGAAAAGTTTTGAAGGGAAGGAAAGCGACTGAAAGATCTTTTATGGCCACTCTCCTAATTTATCATCCATAAAAAAAATAAAAATTAAATAATGGAAGCCACTAAATAATGAAAAAATTTTCAGTGATCTATTTTTTTTTTTAAATATTTTTCCAACAAGTATCATTTTTTTTTCTCCTAAAATTTCAGGACAAGTTAACATGTACACTACCAGTCATCCCAGAATCACAAACAGGGCAAGTGCCGAGCAGAGTGGACCCACAAAATGTACAGAGGCACAGATGCCTGCATGGTAGCAACAATACACTAGATTCCCTCTCCCCACACTTTTTGCACATCCTGTTATCCTTCACCCCCACCGCCACCTTATCCTTCGCCCACACTTCCTCCTCTGCTAACGTGCACCGCCTCCCATAATCACTGCTCCCACAGCTAGACTCTGCGTCGTCTGCTACCATAGCACCACCACCGCTGACGTGTCGTTCCTCGCTAACGTGCGCCAGGACTTGTTCGAGATTGCTTCGGAGAGAATTTGCTGTGGCTTCATTAGTTTGCGCTAAATCCCTCCAAATTTGATTCTCTATGTATAAGCTTTTCACTCTTTCTTGAAGAACCCAATTCAATTTTCCCATTCTTTGTATCTCATCATCTTTTTCCTTCAATTTCTTGATTATTGCTTCTTGAATTGCTGATACCAACATTCTTGATTGCTTCTTTCTTCTCTCTTCAAGCTCCATTCTTATTTTCTGAGTCTGGAATTACCAAACACAATAAAGAAAACCAAAATATCAGCAACAAAGTAAAAAAGAATTATTCTCCATCACTTTGTGGAAACCAAACAGGGTAAAATTAACTTACATGTTCAGCAACAAAGCTGTCCATCTCAGATTGGTTGTTTTGGATCTGAGACAGGATATCTTCATCAATAAAAGAAAATTTGCTCTTCTGAGAAACTGCAAAAGAATCCAAATCGTTGATTGGATCTCTAGCCCTTTTTCTTGGAGCGGGAATATTGTAAGTGAGTCCACTGTCATCTTTGTTCATGGATGATTTAGCCAAAATGGGATCACATACAAGAGACTGATAGAAAGGAAAAATTGTCGTAGCTGGCATTGTTTCATTGAAACCAAGACCAGAATCCATCTGGGTATCGTAAATATTGAAATCTCTGCAAAAAAACAAGAAATACCATGTCAAGAAACAAGAAAATAATAAAAACCCATTAAGAGAAAGGAAAAAGAAATAAAAGAAAAACTTTCACAGTACCTATTAGCGATTAGCTGTGAAGAAGGGAAGAGGTTTATATGCGGAGCTTCAACTGCCATGAAAGTTGTTATATTCCTTGCTTCTGTATGATCTATTTGCTTTGCTTTCGGTTAGAGAGAACAAGAAAGAGATGAGCCTTAAAAGAGAGAGACAGAGAGAGAGAGCAATGACCATGCAATATAGGTGGCCACTAGAAGGCACAAAGAGGATTTTCCTGGTTTATTTAGGTTTGGTTATAAGGAGAGAGAGAAAGTCAAAAGACATACTTATAAAGAGAGAAAGCACATATTTAAATATAATATATAATTTTTTATTACTTTATATATCTATAAAATCTGTCTACGTAGGAAGGAAATTACAGTGGCAGATTTTGTCTTTTGGGTTTTGGTTAAGTAATAACAACAAACTTATAGGGGCAATTACAAGATCTGCGGTGTTACCTATTTTAGGTTTGTAAAACAAAACAAAAACCAAAAGGCGCGATTTACTACAATACAACCAAAATTTACTGGATCTTTTATTTTAAGTTAAAATTTTAAAATTAATTGATGAAGTAACTGACAGGGCGGTATATCTGCCACGTATCAAATGCTTGGTGGTTGCGCCACGTAAGCAGACGCTACAATCCACTAATAAAAACGGGGAGAGAATAAAAGTTAAAGGCCCGTTGCGAAAGCGTGGGTCCCACACTCTCACGTGGGAGAATTAATGGATCCACGTGTGGGGGTTGTAGCGGCAGCACCGGTGATGGTGGTGGTGGTGTTAAATAAAGGAATAATGATTTTACCATAGCGGGGGATTTGGTCTGGTCTGGTCTGGGCGGGTATGGCAATGAACGCTATGATGTTAATGTTGGTGTGGGCCCCATAATGAAAACCAACGAGAGTGGGTCCCGCACCTGTTACGTTTCGGTTTCCTTCTTTAGCTAACCTTGTCGACTTCTTTAACTAGTGTCCCTGTACGGACAACTCAGGCAGGGCATGGAGAGAGAGTTAATAATTTGGTGTGGGACAGGCACATGGTTC
Organism: Jatropha curcas; assembly: GCF_014843425.1. Next base: position 451,609 of record NW_023590759.1, read on the forward strand.
TCATACATCTTGTCAATTGTTTTTGTTCCTTGCTTACTATCAAACGAACATAACCCGTGAGAATATGTTTCAACTATTATTATTATTATTATTATTATTATTATTATTAATTGCGTTTTCTTTTTCAATTTTGTGAATTGGGTTTGAATTTAAATCTATTATCAAATTGTATATGTATCTATATTAGACTATTACTGTATTGACCAATAAGTTTTTAATAACTTTGAATAAAATGTTAAATAATATTTTTTATAATATTTAATAATATAACATTTGAACTAATTTTAAAAAATTGAGATAATGTTATAAAAGATCAACGCGTAAGGTTTACCTACTCAAACAATTATTAACTATTTATCTTAAAAAAAATAATTATTAACTACTCGAACAGTTCAACGCTACTAAAATAGCTAATTTTGCCGAACAGAAGTTATGTGTTGGTGTGCAATGATTTGATTGTTTTGATTGCATGTGTATTTGTTTATTTATAGTATTAATATTAAGCAAAAGGAAATGTTTATAATGAATCAGTTAATTAAGCTAAATCAAATGCATTGGCTTCTCCATAATTATTATTCTTCTTCTACTTTATTATTTTATTATTAGTTTAATTAAATATCTCAAATGAATATTATTATTATTATTATTATTATTATTATTATTATTTAAAATTAAAATTAAAAAAATAAAACAATAATTTGATAATTTAACTTAATTACTAAGGAAAAAGCAACATCTTAATATGAAGTATTGTTGAAAATTTTAGATTTTGACCTTTTTTATTTGTTTATGATTTTCTGAGGAAGTCTCCAACTCAAATGCTAGGAGGCTTTTGACTTTGGATTATGAAAATCATGCTAATGGATCCTACGATATAAATGTCAATATTGTATTATAGCTATCACATTTATTATTTTAATTTTATGTAAAATAATAGTTTGGTTAGGTTTCATATTTTTTATTAACTTAATATCAATTTAATATTGATTATATTTAAATTAGTTGGCATGAATTTGAATTTATCTCCTTCGGTTAGGACTTGCAACCTTTTGTGGCTTAATTCCTTAAACACATCTTTGAATTTTCCTCGACTGCACGTTTTTCTTTTTAAAGATACATATTGTAATTGGAAACGTAATACATTAAATGAATAAAGTCTAATTTGTCCCTCAATTTATTTAGAAAGATTAAAAGGGTTGAATTTGACATTTTGTATTAATTTAGCCTCTAAACTTATATAGAAGGATTAAAAATGTTCCTTTCGATTTAATTTAGTTGATATTTTCAATCATATGAAATTGAATCAATTCATTGTTTTTCAAAGCAAATTTAGGGAAACCTTTTAATCCCTTTATACAAATTCAGTGAGTCAAATTGATTTTTATTTCTACATTAAATTGCAAAAGAAATACATATTTGAGATATAAGTGAGTACGAGGAACACATACATTCTAATTAAAAAGCAATGCGTTTTAGAAAAAAATGAGAAATTTTATTAGTCAATAGGACTAACATCAACCCAAAAGGTTATCTTATAGAAACCTACACCGGATAAATTTTTGATGATCCTGGATTCAATTCTTAGAAATGTCCAAATAGTTAATTAACTCCTTGTATAATAGAGGAATACAGGTTGTAGTTTAATACGGTAGTCAAATATCATCCCATATTTTTATAACGATAAATTTTGATGGAATATCGAGAAAAGACGAGGAAAAAATTACTACAAAAGTAAGAAAATATAATGAAAAGTTAACAATGGAATACCGACTACAGTTACTGAGGGAATAGTTTTGGTGGAAAAATATTGTGCCAGGCATAGTGGGAGTTTTAATGAGACAACTGACTGATTTACCAATAGAATGTGGCCGGAGAACAAACTTGCAGTGCGCGAAAGTAACTGACCACCGTTTGCAGTCGGTAAATTCACTGATAGATTTCGTGACAAAACAAAACTTGTTGTCAAGGGTTAATAATTTATTGATGAAATTTTGAATATTTACCGAGGGATTTTTTAGGTTTACCAACGAAATCGATCCTCTTCCTATTTCTCTCTCTAAAGGGTCGCACACTCAACCCATTTTTGTCGCAACCACCCTTCGCCCTTTTTACTGCCTTCAACCATTGGTCAATGTATGGTATTGTGAGTGAATTGCCAAGTGTTTTTCTTTGTATATAAATTTTATCTTCACAATTTTACCTTATAGATTTCTTTTCTTATGCCTATTTTGTGTTTTTAAATCCTTAATGTGAAATTGAAATTTATTGACAGACTTTTGACAAATTACTGACAAATTATGGTTATGGAGATGATATTTGACAGAGACACGGTGGTGGCAATGAAGATCGCGTTGGGTTGAGGAAGATGGTGAAAATGTGAATTTTAGGTATTTTAGAGGAAAGAGATTAATGGAGGAAAGAGATTAATAATAAATGTTCAATGAAAATTATAAAAGGATAATTTCGTCTTTTTCTCACTCAAAATTAAAACGGAAAAGTGCATTTTTTTTATGGAAGAATGAAAATTTATAAAGGATAATTTCGTCTTTTCCACTCAAAATTAACGGAAAAAGTGCATTTTTTTTATGGAAGGACCAATTAATATGACGAAAGTAAACCTCAGGGACATTATAAATATTTGTATAAATGTTGGGGACTACTTAATAATTATGGCAAACCTCAGGGAAGAAATAATTATTTTTCCAAGGGATAATTTAGTCTTTTCTTCTCAAAATTAACGGAAAAAATGTATTTTTTTGACGGAAGGACCAATTAATATGGCGGTGGCAAACCTCAAGGACGTTATAAATATATTTATAAATGTCGAGGACTATCTAAATAATTATGGCAAACCTCAGGGACAAAATAATAATTTTCCCTTTGAAAAATTCTAGAAGTACATATGAAAATTAGTACTTTCCTATAAATTCAATAATTTTTATTGTAGAAATTGAAGAAATAAAAAGAAAAGTAAATATGAATTCTAACTTTTTATAAAAACTAATATTAAATATATATTTGTTTTAAAAAAAATGAGAGGGTCAATAGCCGGAATAACTTTGTGGATTACAGAACATGATAGGCCTCCCATTTGAAAACATTTAGCAAATTGGTGATAAATTTTACAATGGAGAGGACTCAAACTTGATATGAATTAAGTACAATATGTTGAATATTATTTATAATAATTTTAGATGTATTTATGAAATAAGTTTTACACTAATAAAATGTAATTTTCAAGTAAAAATCAAATATAATTTTACATATATAAATAATTTTTAAAAAATAATAAAATAATATTAAAGAAGTGAGTGGTAATAAGTCCGCAACATAGTGCGGGTAAAATTTAAGGGTAAAATTTACTTGTTTCAAGCTATTCACGAATTTAACTCCTAGACTACTTAGGAATATATCTCTAAGAGTATGCTATATACAAATAGGATTCAAACTTTCCTTAACACTTCCCTTAAGTTGGAGCATAGATATTAATTATGCTCAACTTGTTACAAAGATAGTCAACCCGAAGTTATTTAGAGCTTTCGTGAAAATATCTCATACCTGTTCAGTTGTTTTGACTCGCCTTGTAGAGATAATACCTTGTCGTATCTTTTCACAAATAAAATGACAATTAATCTCAATATATTTTGTTCGTTCATGGAATACATTTTAAAGAGCAACTTGATGATAACACCATATCTTTGTAGGCAAGGATGAATTAAAACAAATTTCCTCTAACAACTGATGAATCCAAATTATTTCACAAGCAGATTATGCCATAGCTCGATATTTTGATTCAACACTTAATTGAGAGACTATATTTTGTTTCTTGCTCCTTCATGATATCAAGTTTCTACCTACAAAGACACAATAACCTGAAGTTGATCTTTTATCAACCTTTGAACTTGTCCAATCCGGATATGCAAAACACTGAATGTCCAAATGTCTAATGATTACTATAAAGGAGACCATAACTTGGATTACCTTTCAAGTTATGGCTAATAGTAGGAGAAGACATAAATTGGCTTAAGACACTAACAGAGTAAGCAATATCTGGACGTGTTATCATAAGATAATTCAATTTGTCTATCAATCTTCTATATATTTCAGGATCATCAAATAACTCACTATCAGTTGTAAGTTGCAAATTAGGAGTTATTGGAGCACTGCATGATTTGACACCTAACTTTTCAATTTTCTTTAGCAAATCAAGGACATACTTACTTTGAGATAAGAAGATGCCTTCTTACACCTAGACACTTCAATACCCAAAAAATACTTTAATGATCCTAAATCTTTTGTCTGGAATTGAGTTTGAAGAAATGACTTGAGTGATATAATATTGATTGAATCACTTCTTGTAATAAATATGTCATTAACATAAACCACAAGTAGAATCAAACTAGTCTTAGTACTTTTGAAAAATACAGAATGATCAGAAGTACTCTTCTGCATGTTAAGTTGGTGTATCACCTCGCAAAATCTACCAAACCAAGCTCGAGGACTCTCATAAAGCGATTTGCAAAGTTTGCACAGTTTACCCGACTCCCCTGAGCAACAAAGCTTGACGGTTGCTTCATTTAAACTTCTTTCTGAAGATCTCCATGAAGAAAGGCATTTTTAACATCTAGCTGATGTAAAGGCCAATCAAAAGTAGCTGCCAAAGAAATAAACATTGAATGAAGGAAAATTTGGTTACAGGAGAAAAAGTGCTAGAGTAAATAAATCCATAAATTTGAGAATAGCCCTTAGTAACTAAATGAGCCATGAGACGAGCATTAGACCATCGAGATTCACTTTAATGGTGAAAATCCACTTACAACTAATAGCTCTTTTACGTCCAAGGAGAGGCATAAGATCCCAAGGACCATTAGCATCTAAGGCGACCATTTCCTTTTTCATTTTGCTGCACGCCAACCAGGATAGGAAAAAGCTTGAACAATAGTTTAGGGGCAGAAACAGGGTATAGGTTACTTATAAAACAATGAGATGAAGAAGAAAGATGATCATAACTGACAAAGGAAGAAATAGGATAGATACACTAGTGTTTACCTTTTCGAAGATTAATGGGAAGGTCAAGGTCCGACTGAGGAGTAGTTGATGGCATAGACTCAGGTTGAGTAGAAGGAACCAGATATTCTGTTGAAGCGGTAGGTGGGAAGTGAGTCAAGAGACCCTAGTCTTCTGGAATAAACCAATGGAAAATGAGTGAGCATGGGAGCGTGAGTCAAGAGACCCTTGTTCAATGTATAATTTATTATTGAACTTAATGCTTCTGAGCAGAGTTTCTCCCCTAGATTGATTTATTTCATTAATCACTATTGGGAGAAGGGTTTTTGATATGAAAGAGGTAATAACTTACATTGGAATAATAACTTGATGCTGAAGTTATATGGTATGACTCATGAGAGGTTTTCATAAGTTAATAACCTTAGGTTATAGATTCATAAACAAACCATAGAACTTAATAATTTAGTTCATGTTTGATTGCGCTATTGGAAGATAGGTAATTACATCGGACTAAAATAGCTAATAATACGTCGGGAGAGCTTGTTAGCGATTTTAAGGTTATTTTCCCTACTTGAACAATTAAAATTTATTATCAAACTAATAAAATAAATTAGATAGAATTATGTGAAGTCAAAATTCCTAGTAGCTTTTAATCCTTGATTTCTCTTCATCAAATATTCTTGTTTGATTTCTTTTTATTCTCTTTTTATTTCCTTTAATTTAAATGCTTAGAATATATTCTTCTTATTGTCGTTTAAACAATAGTAGCTTAACACAATTTTGGTACTTGGTATACAATCATCGTGGAAATGATACTCTACTCATTCTTTATTACTTGTTGCGATTTCGTACACTTATGAGTTTTCCCATCACTAAATGAGATTGTTCTTGTAAAGTGTTTGGTCTTATTTTACAATGAGATTTGTTTTTAAAACACATTATGATTTTAAGGCTTTTGTGCCATATGTTAATAAATTTATTATTTTTGGGTGTTTTATATTGAATAAGACTACCATACTCTTATTATTGAGTTTGCTAATATGAAGTATAATATTATTATAGAGTTAAAAGTTATATTCTTTTCTTGTGGATTTTCTTAAAATATTTTAAGATAATATTGTTATGTTTTGACTGACCTCTTGATTATTTTGGTAATTGCTTTAAGATCATATATATATATATACTCTTAATGAGTTTTGAGTTGTGCATAATTTTATCACTAGATGTGATATTTGAGAAAAGATATTTAAAATTCAAGTGTTTGAGTTTTCTTTGTGAATTTAAGTTTAACTTAGTCTTCATACTTTCTCGAAAAGGATAAACATAATTAGGTGGATAATATTTGAAAATTATTGTGCATGTTATAACAATATATATTCAAGTGCTCTTTAGCAATAAAATTGTCAATATATATAGTGAAATTCTATATAAACTCAAATAAAAATTAAAGGAAATAAACTCAAATTAAAAACTTGCGATGAAAAATTTGCAGTGATATAAATAACTTGCTTATCTTGGTGCTTTATTTTCTAATTTGGGAATATAATGGTTTTAATGATTTAGAATATATTTTTATATGGATTTTATGCAAATGATGATTTATATCTTTATTGCATTGGATTTAATACCTTTAATTGAAATATTATATTGAGTTATGCAAATATTTTAAGATTATGAAATATTTGAAATTGTTTGATAAATATTTATAAAATATGTGATATTGAAAAATGGTAACTTTGGTGATTGAGATATATACATTTTGGTTTCTTAAAGTTATATATATATAATTTATAAATATATGTGATATTGAAAAATGGTAACTTTGGTGATTGGAGATATATAAATTTTTTGGTTTTCTTAAAGTTATATATATATATATATATATATATATATTATATAATATTATATAATTATTATATATATATATATATATATATATATAATAAGTGACTTGGTTTTCTTTTGGTAAAGCCTTTTTAAATTTTTTTCTAAAAGACATTTTTACATTGATTTTAATGATTTCAATTAATGAAAGTTTTTTTTTTTTTTTTTTTTTTTTTTTTTTCTAGTTTCCTAAACACTATTTTCTTTTAAGTCAAACAGATTTAATGTAACATCCCTTCCCGGTTCACGCGTTAACCCGAATGAACCGAGCCGAGACGCTACAATTTGGTTGAACTTATGTCCTGTCATGCTTATGTCATCCTATATGCTAAACATGAATACAAAACACTCTCAATATCTCCAAATAATCATCAGAACATAATAACACTTTATATATCTTTTCATAATTGTATAAATCCGAAATAGCATTTCATACCCAGCAGTTAATTGCATTCAGGATCTATATCAAGTCTTCAGGACCTAATCATACCAACTATAGTAAAATATTTCATATTCAATCATTTCCTCCAAATACTTACACCATAATAATTACATGCTTAACGGCCAAAAATAATTACATACTTCACTTATATTTCCAATTACATAAGCTCTAACAAATTTAAATAATTATAATATGCCAATAATTCTTAATTATACAACTCTCAATCTACTATGACCAAATTAGTCACTTCTGCTTTGATAGTACTGCTTCAAGTCTTCAAGTAGCAACTATGATTCTTCAACCTAACGCGTGAATAAAAATCGAGCGCCTGAGTATAAAACTCAGTGAAATGCTCATAATTCACGATACTTAAACAAAAGTGCGATGGACAACTATACTTAAAATTAACAAATTTCATAAAAGCATTGATAATTCCATAGAATCATGTAAATTTCAACATAAATATATCTTTCCTAGCAAAGAATACTTTCTAATTCAATAACAATAAATAATTTAGTTTCTAATTAAAAATCTCATAACTCCTTAACATGAACCTTTAATCACAACATATCATGATACTATCATGATCCTTACTAGTTGTTCATTATGCTGTAATGAATTTAACAAATCAAACATGTAAGAACACATAACTTATATTTTTTTTATGTCTTACTTGCTGGCTCCAATTAATATTGTTATGATTATATTGCAATTTGTAAGTCCCAATATAACTGTATAGCTCCCATAAGGTTATAGTGAAACCGAAGTGATAAGAAAAACTTATATGAAACTGTATGAATACTGTATGACTGGCCTTGCTATGGCCATTAAATAATCATATCCACCTCAACGGCCTGTAGGCCGGAGTAATCAAATTGTATTGGGGCGCAGATCTCTATCCTATGTCGCGACATTAGCCTTATCTAAGTGGTTTCTACCTAACCTCAAGCTTGTGTCATGTTAGTTTTCACATGCTTGTGTCATAAAAATTAACTGCTTCATCATTTCATAAAATTTAGTGCTTACCTGTATGCTGATAGTCTCGCCAAGCTGGCAACTTGTGTCATGTTAGTTTCACACCATTTGCATGCTTTCATTTTGTGTTTATACATGTGTTCATGTTGTCTTTTTGCTTTAAAATGGTTGAAGACATACAAGTTGAGAAAAGGAATACAAGCGCATAGAATTCATACCTTCATACACCATTTCATATCATTTCACAATTGCATAAAGTCGCGAGCGCGAGAAGCACACAAGAGGGTCAGAGAGTTTATAGGCCAAATTCGTGAGCGCGCAATGAAATTCGCGAGTGCGAGAAGTGCAAATTGAGAGTCAGAGAGTTTACAAGCACAATTCGCGAGCGCGCAATGAAATTCGCAAGCGCGCGTCGTGTTTTCCAGCCTGCGCAGTCTCTACTATTTTGGTCATATCTCTCAATTTACAACTCTGATTTGGGTGATTCAAAAACCCATGGAAAGCTAACACATAGTGCAACAAATAACTCTTCTATGACACTTTCTAATGCCATCATTAAATGGGGCCAAAATCAAGGTGAAGTTACTAGTTACTTTTCCAGCAAAACCTGTTTCAGCATGAACTCAATATCTACTTCATTTATTCATTTCATCTCATGCTTTTTTCATTTTCATCTCATTTCTTTTTTTCACCATTTTCCAGTCTTCTTACTCAAACATTAAGCAACATATATTCTCCATTATCAACAACACCAGCAGCAAATTTTTCTCAAGGATTAATTAAACTAAAAAGAGATAAGCACACCTTCACACCTTCACTCCAAAAAGCTTGAGCTCTTCTTTTTAGCTTCCTTCTACCTTTGGCTCACCTCTCCTATACATAAGAATTATTATGAATACTCTAAAAATATCACCAAATGATTCAATTATAAAATTCAAGAAGGTTTACTTACTTGGATAGAATAGAAGTTGAATTAATGCTTAACTCCCATTAATGGAGATAACGAAGAAGAAGATGGAGAAAAGGTGGAAGAGTAAAGTAGATGAAGGAGATGAAGATAAGGATGAAGAAATGAAAATGAAATGGAACTCATGGGTACATCTCCAAAATATATGAAGAATTTTTATGTGAAAATTACCAAAATGGTACCTCAAGTGTCAATATGTTTACAACTTAAATACCTAAGCTTTTTATATTTTAGTGCGCAAGCAAGTCCCTAATCCTTATAAATTTGATCTTTTGTTTTCCTTCAAGTAAGTCCACTTCCTTCTTCCTTATTTCAAGTTACATCCCATTCTATACCCCACTCCTCTGGGACTCTAATGGCTCGAACCGGGTTTTGGATCAGCCCGACTCGACTCTAAGCAACGACTCGATTCATAGGATGGGATCAGCCCGACTCGACTCTAAGCAACGACTCGATTCAATAGGATGTCACAACTTACTATGTCAGACATAGAAAAATGGGACATTACACAAACTTTTGTTTATGGATATATTTATCTAGTCCTATGTCAAAGAGAGAAAATAAATAAATTTTCGTTTCAAGTTTAGTGGGAGAATGTAATTCATTATTTTTAAACTATAATATTTTGGTGAGAATGAATATAAATAAGTCAAGCTCAAGTTGTAGTGACTGAAAAAAAATTTCATAAATTCGCATTGTAATTTGTGAATTGATGTGATCTAAAATGAGTTTATTAACCACATATCAAATTATAAAGAATGGATAAACTTTGAGTATGAGAATTTATTATTATACTATTAGTTCTTTCAAAAGTATTTTGTTTTGATATTGTTGATTTATTTGACATATTCTTAAATGCTAACTTTTGATATGAAAGTTGTGTTTTCCTAGAGGTTGTGAAATATAATGAATATCTAATGGTATATTATTAAGAATTTTCTCTCAATTGAATAATATAATCTTTTGCCTCAGTATTGTGAATTTTAATGGAGTATTATGTGTAAAGTTTATAGAGAATAAGATTGTCTAATGAATTTATCCTAGTGGAAGCGTATTGATATTTCTTATTCTCTATATTGTTAATAATTTGTGGATAAAGACAATGCATTATAAAAAGTTTGTACCTGTAACCACTTGGGTAAGCTATGATGTGGGCACTTCCTTAGTAGGTCCTTGAATCTTTCCCAAGCTTCATACAAACTCTCTTTATCATGGTGGGCAAAAGTTATTATCTCATTGCGAAGCTTTGTGGTTTTTGAAGATGGAAAAAATTTCGCCAAAAATTTTTAGGCTAGTTCCTCCCATGTAGTAAAAATTCCAACAGAGCATGATTGTAACAAAGACCGTACTTTATCCCTTGGAGTGAAAGGAAATAGTATCAATCTTATCGATTTCTCAGAAACTCCATTTTGCTTGAATGTATCGCAAATCTTCAGAAAATTTGTGATATAGGCATTAAGATCTTCACTGGGCAAGCCTCCATATATAATTGAGGTGGAAAGCATTTGAATAATTGCAAGTTTGATTTAAAATTGTTAGCTTCCACCCTAAGCTTGGTGATACTTGAGGTGGCTCCATTAAGAGAAGGACTTGTGTAATCTCGCAATGTGCGGACGGGAGGTTGAGGTCTTCTATTGTTGTTATAGGGTCGTGGTGGCACAATCTGCTGCCCTCCTGATAGAGGTACGTCTCCTATTTATTTTTATAGTTATTTTTATTAAGTTTTCTTTAGGATTTCTTTTAATTTTTATTTATTTTATTTTATTTTAGTTAAAATATTTATGTTTTTCAATAAAGTTTCCTTGAATCATATCCCACTTGATCTTGAGGAATTTTGTATGATTTTTTTATAGGAAACCAGTCAAAAATACAAGAGAGGATCAATTGCTAAAAACTTCCAGCAAGTAGCACACCCAAGGCATGCTACCCAATACCCCCATGCTACTCTACATAGTTCAACTTGGGCCAAGATTTCAGACTAAGCTCGTGTTGCTTGCATGGCCTACATGAAGATATTGTGGGACGTGCCTTATCAAAGCTGGAGTCCTATTTAGACGTTAAGAGAGTCCTAATTGGGAGGAAGTACAAAACCTAAACAATTTCCACCTCCAAAAGATTTCTTCCTCAATAGAGATTCACTTTCCTAAACAAATACGAAGACATTTCAAACAGTCTATATAAAGAGAGAGAGAGTAGCCATAACTATTATCGATTGTATATTCCATCTTTCTTTTTTCTATTGTTCTCTACACAGTTTCTCTCTCTTTAAGACTTAAGTATTCCAATTGGCGCCAAGATTCAAGGAAGCCGCTCAAGCCAATCGTCGACTAGTTTTTATTTATAAATTCTCTTCTTATTTAGTATTCATTATAGGATTATTTACAAGTTTAATTGTTTTTAATTTATTTACTATGTCGAACTAATTCTTTTACTAGGGATGTAATGTAGCTTAAATTCAACTCCAATTTATAAAAATGTAGCTTAAATTAACTCCAATTTTAATAATATTGGATTTTGAATTTCTTTATAAGTAAAATTTATTATTAATCTTAATGCTTCCAGGTAGAGTTTCTCTCTTTTATTGATCTATTTCATTAATCACTATCGAGAGAAGGGTTTTAATATGAATAGGGTAATAAATTTCATGGGAATAATAACTTGATACGAGAGTTAGATGATTTGACTCGTGGGAGATTTTCATAAAATTAAAGGCCTTAATTTGTGAATCCCTTAATAATCACAAAAACTTAATGATTTAATCTATGTTTGGTTGCATTATTAGGAGATGGGTAATTAAATTGGGTTAAAATAGCTAATAAAACATCGAGAGAGCTAGAGCTTTATTATTAAAATAGCTAATAAAACATCGAGAGAGCTTATTAGCGATTTTAATGTTATTTCTCTTTCTTGAATAATTAAAATTGATTATCAAATTAATAGGATAAACTGGATAAAATTAAGTGAAGTCAAAATCCCTAATAACCTTTAAACTTTCAATTCTTTTCAACAATTACTTGCTTGATTTCTTTCTCATTACTTTATTTTATTTCTTCTATTTTCAATTATATTCTCCCTATTGTCATTTAAATAATAGTAGATTAACACAATTTTGATACTTGATAAACAATTTTCGTGGGATGATACTTTACTCGTTCTTTATTACTTGTTGCGATTTCGTGCACTTGCAATTTGCCCTGTCAAAATTTTGGCGCCGTTGTCGGGGATTGGCATTACCAATATCAATGCCAATCAATCTATTATTAATTTAAACATTTTATTTTAGTTTTTTTGTTTATTTTTTAAATATTTATTTATATTATTTGTAATTTTTCTTTATTTTATTTTTTACTTTTGTTTTTTTCTTGTGAAATATTTTTGCGACAAGTAGCTGCATGTTTTAGTCAACAACATTGGGAGCCATTTTAGAGACATATAACTTTAGTTTCACTAAGCCATATAACTTTGACTTGTTATTTTTTAGTAACTTAACTTTTCTTTTTATTGCAATAGGAGGGCACTCATCAGAATTCCACCATTAAAAATACTAAAGTGGTACTAAATATAAAATATCAACCGACTAATTTATTTCTTTTAAAAAAATAAAACGTGGTACTAATATAAACTATTTCATTTTAAAAAAAAATCATATTTTCTCCTAATGCTTTAACTTGGAATCTACCGACTAATTTATTTAATATATTCTTTGTAGTCAAAAAAAAAATTATTTAACATATAATGTTATTTATATAAAAAATTAAAATTGAGTGGCTAGAAAATGATAAATTAAAGTTATGTAATCTTAATGAAATTAAGTGGAAACATTAAGTGATTATTGGTTTAACTTACCCATAATGAATGTTAGTATTTTTTTTATTCTTTTTTTTTTGCCATTCGATATTATACACAATGAATTTTCTACGGTATATACTATTGGCAACAATTACAAAGTTTTAAACTGCCAATTAGGGGCAGTACAATCCGTTACAAAGCCCATCAAGAGACCTCTTAGTCTCAGGGTATTACCGGTACCACTAGGATAGGGAATCTTGCGAATGTTAGTATTATTTATGCTAAAATTAGCGAATTTGTAAATGAGAAATTAATGAAAATTTAAGTGTAATTCTAATACATATGTGACATTCACGTCGGAATTAAAAAATTTCAAATATTAACATCAATCCTGATTCATATTATACACGTTGAGATGAACAAAATTAAACTTATTAGTATTAATGATTTGACTTATTAGAAGAAGTAATTAAAGTTGAAATATAAAAAAAAAAGGAAAAAGAATTCAAATAATTCACACATAAAACTTGGTCCCCCTTTAGCTCCAACACAAACAAACCAAAAAAAAAAAAAAAAAAACAAAAAAAAAAAAAAAAAAAAAAAAAAAAAAGAATAAAGAAAAAAGGAAAAAGAAAAAGAAAAAGAAATGAAAGGCAAATCTTGCAACCACGTCATAAGTTATATTGACCAAGTTGTGTGGGATAGAACAGTAACCCCCACGATGTCCGAAACATATTCTGACATCTCTCTTAAATTCCCCAACGCACACCCACGATGAAAGAGAAAGAAAAAGGAGTTATTGGCAGCAATAAAGAAAGCAAAATAGATGGATTCCCATATCCTACCGTCCCCTATTGTTGTTTCTTGCTTTCCTCATCTCCCATTTTCTGCTCCTTACATTACATTCTTTAATTAAATACTTCCTCTGTACTTTCTTTTACCTTAAAAGACAACAAACAAAAGCATACAAAACAAAAAGCATCAAATGTTGTAACTTTCAACTCTTTAACCTAACAACTAATTGCATATAGGTTTAATGTTTGTATGACTAAGCAATTACGCATGGCCTAACGATGATGTAGTTTGGTTTTTTTCCTTTTGTATTATTAAATTAATATTGCATGTTAATAAAATATTTCAATATTATGTAAAGTTATTATTATTTTGATTACAAATATAGTTTTTCTTTGCATAAAATTTTAATTGTTAACTCAAAAAATTAACTAATTAGCTGGAAAATATATTACATTAAAATTAACTCAAAAAATCTTAATGGGTTTTTGAATTACTTTATTTTCTAAAAAAAATTCAATCTTGTAATATGAATTGTTTGTTTATTTTGTTAGATTGTGGATGTATTAGCATTACCTAATCCAAATAAAATTACATGTTACATATATTATAGAATGGAACAATTTGTGTTTTTACTTGTCTTAATGCCAACTGTTTTGGATTTATGAATGAAATGACCAATGTGGGCAATACTTTGGAAAAAGATTTCCGAGAAGTTTCTATTATACAAATCCTAAAAAAAATTGCAGATGTCTTTTTGGAAAAAAGAAAAAAGAAAAAAGAAAAAAGAAAAGAGAAAAGGGAAGGGATAGTGTTTTAAGGCATAAAAAGCCACTAGCTAGGCTAGACAGCCACCCATTATACCTGCTTTATTTCACCTCACCTTCAAAAAATAGTATCTTTAAATGGGAAGAAGAGGAGGCAGGCAAGGCAAGGCACATTATATAATGCCCACCACTAGAAAGATCCCATGATGATTCAAAAAGCTCTCAAATGTTGGACCCACCAATACATGAAATATAATTTTTTATTACATTTTCATATGCCTTTTACTTTATTATAAATTTTCTAATAGGAATGTAATCTTGTAACCAAGAGATGGAACAGAACTACTTTTGTACAGAACTAGATGGGGCTTTTTTTTTTTTTTTTTTTTTTTTTACTTTTGTAAAGAACTAGATGGGGCTTTTTTTTTTTTTTTTTTTTTTTTTTTTTTTTTTTTTTAAAAGTGGGCTTTCATGCATTTTATAGTTAAATGCAAAAGTCATATTGGTAAAGTGCTTATGCTTTTTAATTATACAGAAAAGCCACAAAAGAGCATTTGGGACCCCTCAAAAATGTCTTTAAAATATAAGACACTAGTGTGTGCCTAAGTTGTGATTATATACCTAATTTGAAAAGGAAAACATACCCAATTAGAACACTCATTGAGATCAAATGATAAGACAACTGCATAAGCATTTTCATATATATATATATATATATATACTTTTCAACTTTTTGTGTAAACTTTTGACCAAGTTGGCATAATTCTTGTGGTGGGTTTAATTCATGACATGAACATGTGCTTGCTCAATGGAAAATGCACCTAATAGTGATATGCTTGATCAGTAAGTTGTTGATAGTTAGCTTTTCTCTTCAACTTCCGTATTATAAAGCTTTTTACAGAAACAAAAATTTGTTTCTAGCCAGAAATAAAATCCACCTATTGTCTTTATTTTCACTTTGAAATAAAATGTATATTTAAATTTAGTAATGAATGTATTTTGGTCATTTCACTTGGATGAGGTTAAAATTTTTAATTGAGATTGAGTTGGGGTGAAGTTAGAGTGCCTAAGATTTTTTTGGTGTTCAATTAAAAACAAAATGAAGTATGAGATTGTGAAATTTGGAGACCTAAGGGCTTTCTTGGTCTGTTTCAATTAAATTAAGTTATGAAGGGACTTCTTAACAATCAAAATATTTTATTTAGGTTTGGAAACCAACATTTTGAGATTTGGCTCCGTCATCGACACAGTGAAGGCAAACGATGAAGGGTTAAAGAGTTGACTGGGGTCAAATTGATATTTATTTAACTCTATATTAAATATTATATAAAGTAATTTAAAGATAATGAATTTAATTAAAAATTATATATGTGAATTTAAAATAGTGCTAAAACAGTTTAGAATGGTGAAATCCGAAAAAGGATACCTACGTTTATATCAATCTGATCTGAATAAAAGTCATTGGACTATTGTCAAAGCTAAAGTATTTAAAAAATAAGTAAGGATACTTTTCGGTTTATGGAAAAACTAATGAACTAAGAGTTCATGGATACACCATCGTCATTGTATAAGACACATGGCTAATTGGCTTTTGTGCAAATAGGAGATTATTGATTATATGCCTTATAACCAATTTGATTGGTTATATTTTGAATATAATATTTTATGCATTGGATATAATATTTCATGTAATAAATATTTTATTATTAATAAAAGGCATTTATTTATCTTTTATATTCTATTGATTAAATCTTGGTAAAAGATAAAGTCTATTAAATTATACTACTTTACAAAGTAAATTATAATGTGGTTATAATTATGAGTTTATTTTGCATTAAAGCAATGTCTCTAAATATTCATGGTCAATGTTCTCTTCATTATTGGACGATGATTAGAGTTGTTGTGACTGATATATATTATGTTCTTTCCTTAGGGAAGCAGTTGTTCTTATAAGCTAAGATATATATGATATCTAAAACTAATATGTAGGTGCTTGCTATGTGAATAAGTCTACTGAATTGACCTGCATGAGAATTCCATATGGAGAGTTTCATGTGTATATGGAATACTCAAGTGATGGTTGTGTAAGTGATCCTTTGACTTGAAATTACTAAGCTATCTTGTATGGAGATGATTATGTTTTGATTCTTCTTCATATTATTCATTCATGAATAATAAGCAGTGATTAATTTGACATAGTAGAAACTGTATGGAGTTACTTAAGCAATTAAAAGAGAATTCATTACCCTAGGTAAATCAGGGAAAATGTTCTAATTGTTCTCTATTAGTATTGATAAAGAAATCATTGCGCAAGGTAGAATGAAATTAGCAAATTAGATTTGGAATTTCATTCAAATGATTAATAGCTACGATTAAGAGAACTAACATGTCATGCCTAATTACTAAATCAGAACATTAATGACGAAGGGATATTAATTTTCTGTTAAATCATGCACTAAAAGGTTAAGTCAAACTAGTTTGAGAATTGTACTTCAGATATTGAGAGAGAGACAGTTGTATGCTAAGTTGAGTAAGTGTGAATTCTGGTTGTCTGAGATTGCTTTCTTGGGTCTGTGAACCCCTTCCCCAAATATCATATAGAGGCATGTGATGCATATGATGAATGAGAAGAAATACACGTGATGTGTGTGAGTCGCCACCTTGTTTTAATTACAATTTTACCTAAATTATTAAGTATGGACTTAATTATTTATGTCTAAAATTTATTCAGATAAATTTTAGATTATATAAACCTAATATTTTATTTATTTAAATAGTTAAATAAATATAATTGATTAAATTGAAAATCATATTACAAATTTTGATTATAATAAACCTAATATTTTATTTATTTAAATAGTTAAAATAAATAATAATTGATAAATTGAAAATCATATTACTATATGTACTTGACTTATTATTTATTTAATTATTGAAATAAAATAAATAGGCTTAATATATATTTTGTTATAATTTATTTTTTAAAAATTTTAAATAAATAATTATAATTTATTTTATTTATGACCTATTTATTTATTTAAAAATTTTAAATAAATAATTATAATTTATTTATTTATGACCTAGGATTTTTATATATAAAGTTAAGAGACAGTCTAAAAATGTGGTTTTTGTCACATAGCCACCAAAACTAAATATAGAATGTAAGATAGCTAGTATCATCATACTCTTTATTCTCTTAACCCTCCGAAATAGTTTTAGAGTTTTTCGATTATATATTCGTGTAGATACTACTAGAGGCCGGATACTTGGATGACTTGTGATTTGCAACAACTTAGCCACGTAGATTGAAGTTTCAAAAAATAACAAAAGAAGTATTCTTTTAAATAATTTTATTGCTAATTTAATAGTTTAAACGGATCTATATTGAAATAATTATTTTGTTTTTGTTATTTTATTCCGCTACATATTGTTTATATCGAAACCCAACAGTACAACTGTTGAGTATATTATGATTTATTGCTGAAGAATAACAAATTAACACTCCGTTTGGAAAAGAGAGGAAAGAAAATAAAAAAAGGAAAATAAAAGAGGATTGTTTTATTTTATTTCCTTCAGTATTTTCACTATATGATTGGATTGGAAGGAAAATAAAAAGAGGAAAGAAAATATTACTACTGCATAATTACAATTTTAACCTTAACATTGTACATAATGTTACATAGTTTACTTGATAAATAAAAATAATACATTTAATTAATTACTATTTAATTTAATTAAATGCTATCAATCGCCATCTAAAAAAAATAATATTTATTTTTTAATATAAAGCATCAACAATAATATTTTGGTCCTTTTCAGTTTCCATCCTCTATATCTGCTATTTCTGGAGAATGGGCGCAACATGAAGATAAAACAGAGGAGTTAATTGTTGGATATTTTTGTAATTCTGTACAAACAGTAAAAATATCTCGTTAGATTTGCTGCTTTCTCCCCGATTCAGAGAGACTATAAAATTGTGGGTCCAGGAGGATTTTAGTACAAATGCTCCTTCCTTTGTAATTTTTCCAACCTCATCTAAACTACTCAGTTATTTTCCTTCCTTAGGTATTTTCCACCATCCCAAACACACTGTAAGTATTTTATTAAATAAATTTTAGTGAATAGGTTTATGTTCAAATAATTTAGAGATTTCATTAATTAAATTGCAAAAATGATAATTGATGCATTTGGATTAAAAATAATGTTGTTAAATTGGTGATTAATGACTTAAGACCCTTACACTAAAGTGCACATATTTAGCTAAGGAAAATATGGTCTTTCATCAAAATATTTTTCATACATCATCATCACCGCGTAATCATGAATATATTGTTACCTATGCTAACCAATATCAGGCAAAGACTGCACTTTCCTTTAAGAACAGTAAGCAAAGATAAAATGTCCACATGATCAGAGATCATACATCCGAACAAGTAGAGATCATACATATGCATAATCAGAGGTCATACATCTAAACTATTGGAGACCATACATCCAAATAAGCAGAGATCATACATCTAAACCCTGGAGGTCATACATCCATAGCAAACAGAGATCATGCGTCTGTATAACGAAGATCATATATCTGAACCATTGAAGATCATAAATCCAAAGCAAGCGAAAATCATAAATTTGCATAATCGGAGATTATACTTTTGAATCATTGGAGATCATACATAAAAAGCAAGCAGAGATCATACATGCAAAGCAAGCAGAGATCATACATCTGCATGATCGAAGATCATACATTCGAAACATTGGAGATTATACATCTGCATAATCGGAGATCATACATTTGAACCATTAGAGATCATACATCCAAGCAAGCAGAGAGAATACATCCATATATTTGAAGATCATACATTAGAAATGACCAGAGATCAGGCTTCCAAAAACACTGAATTCATAATCATCACTCCTGTCAAATCCTTTTTGACAATCGTGATGGGGGCAGCTATGAACACATATTTTTTATACCCTTATACTCTTAGAAAATAATTAGAAAAGGTATAGATTGAATCGGTGTTCAATTGGTTAAGAATCCAAGCTAAACCTAAAAGTCAAAGGTAACATTTATCTACTCTTTTGATAATATCTTGAACTATGGACAATATTTTTAAATGATTTAAGTGGAATTTGAAATTAGGCTTCTCAAGCTTTCCAACAGTATATTGTAAGCTAAAATATATAAATTGGGTCTAAAAGTCAAAATTGCATTTCAGGACCTAACTAAAGTTTCTAGGACTTAATTGAAATTTTGCAGAAGTTCGGAGACCATATTGTAATTCCAGGAAATTATAGGGTTAAATTACAATTTATTAGGCATTAAATTAAAATATTAAAATTATAGGGACTGAAATGTAATTTGCTAAGGACTAAATTGTAATATTAAAATTATAAGGACCAGAGTATAATTTGCTAGCTCACCCCTCACTTCGTGCGCACACCATTTTGCAAAGAGTATTACTTATGCCACGTGGTGCATTGGTTCAAATTATTTTCCCCTCAATTTTGGCTATTTTGGCAATTTTGACCCCTTTTACTATAAATAGGTTCTCTAGGCTTCATTCTCACATATTCTGAATTCCCCACTGTTTTGACACTCTCTTTTCTCTTTATTCTTGCAATCTTTTTGCAAGACAAAGGTATGATTCTCTAAACCCTAAAAACCTCTCTTATTGTACTCCTTCACAAAATCGAACTAGTAAAAAATATGATAAACAAAGGCTAAAAATCAATCAATAGAACGGTATGGTTCTAATTCCTTATTTGATTATGGATCTAAAGGATATGCAGACGATCAACTGTGTGTATAAAAGAAGAAATTTATGCGATCACCTGGTTCTAAAAAAAAAGGCAGGTGATAACCTATGTTCTATAAAAGAAGAATAGGCGATATCCTAAGGGATTATCAGACAAAAAGCGAACTTTCCAAATAATAGATGCTTGCTTATGCCACTTGTTAAGCAATTGATGATAACTCATGCTACTTGCAAAATAATTCAAAAACTTAACAGAAAGAGGATTGGCGCTCACAGTATGGAGAAGTTAGAGTAGTGCCCAAGCAACGAATTCATTTATAAATAAATAATGGATTGGAAGGAAGTTAGGAAGCCATAGTCACATATTATAATTAGATTTTATTTAGTTGTTTTCTTTTTATTAGGTCTCAAGAGAAAGGTACAGTGACACTATTATTCAGAGCTTATAGAACGGCATATCCTATTTAAGTACTATTGTTATTTATATTTCAGCTGTTATTTTCTGTTTTAAGTTTTGTCTCCACTTGAAGACAATATTATAACAACCATTATATAGTTTTATCTTGTTATTGATTGTAAAAGATATGGATAACTGTTCAATTGTTTACATTATTTCATTTTCGATGAGGGAGTATTTTGTAATTTTGGTAATGGAATGATATCTATTATCATCGGATACTGGGAAACATAATAATTGAATTGACCATAAAGTGATATATATAGATTTCTAATCCAATTTATGAATGCTGAAAGCTCATACGTAAATCCAAATCCATTTACGTACAAAGTTTTAGATAAATGAACGTAAAATCGAGAGATAAACTTTAAATATTTGAACTACACAAATTGAGAATAGACTTTTGTTGGTAGAGATAGAATAACTTTTATGTAAAGCGAAAATCTAACCAATAAGGTGCAGGAGAATGGCCTTACATATTTTATGCTAATCCATTTGCTTTGAGAAAGGATTTGGTTAACCTCAAGAATATTCCATCCTTCAAGAAGATATATCACTCAAACCGCAATAAAACTATTGCTGCCTGCATCTAGAGTTAATATGATTCATCCATAGAAAAAAGGGTTTATCTTTAACTTATTTTCTTAGCAATTTTTACTTTATTAATATTTTTAATTTAATTTCTGCATATCCTATACAAAATCATCTAAAAGAATTTAGTATTCAATCGTACAAAATTCATATGGTTCAGAATTAATTTAAACTTCAGACTTTACCCTGCAAAATTTTCTATAATTTTAATTAAAAGATATTCAGAATTCCTTGTGGCGTTTTCTATACGCATAATGATTCAATTGTCTTTAATTATTTTATTTAGAAACTAATATATTACACTATAAAAAATAAATAAATGAAAAAGAAAGTGGATTAGGAAAGGAAAGAATGGAGAAATGGAGTGTGGTGTGGGACATGAAAATGATGAAAAGAGAAAGAAAAGGTGACGCTGATGACATGCTGGCGATGTGTTCATATAATTATAGTGTTGTCGTACTTTGAAAACAATTATTGTGGGCCCTCCTCTCTGCCCCTTTCAATGTTTATAATGATTTAACATTTCACCAAAGTCCAAACGAAATTCTATTGCATTCTTTCTCTATATTATTATTATTATTATTATTATACTATAATTGAGCCATAATTACTCTTTGGTCCTCATAAAATTTGATCAAAATTACTAACCTTTGCGTATTGTTTCATTATTCGTCTCGAAAATGTCTTGAGGGCTACGCAATTCATTAATCATAGCACATTATGCAACATTTCTTCTTTTATATACTAACATATGTAGTCCCCACAGGACCTAATCCTATTCCTATGCCCATTACGTTGCACCTAACTTGTGGATATTGGTGATATCCATAAACAAGATAAGAGATTAATTAATATTGAAAGTAACAATCCAAAACCATTGATAAGAATACAACTTAAATGTTCTATTTAATACTAAAATAGATATTCAATTATTAACTAAGCGTAAAACAACTTGCAGCGCTTTATTCTTTAATCCGCCAATTCTAATGCCCAATGATTTAATTTCAGTTTAGTGGACCGAAGATATATTTAGTAATACATAAAAAAAAATTATAGTTTTATTGATTTTTTCATTTTACGTTATGAGTGAAAAATTTTGGATTCAAATCATCTCAAGTACGAGAATTTTTATCAATTTAATAAATTAAAAGATTGTTACTTTTGTCTAGATGTTATTTCAGTCTAATGGACTTATGATGAATTCAAAAAATTATTTATTGAGTTTAGTTGTATTAAGTTAATATTTAAATTATTTTTATATTAGGGTAGAATAAATGAAATTTATGTATGAATTATTTATAAAATTAAATTGAATACAGCCAAAATGATAAGCTGATGTGGTGTCATCAAAATCTGGTTGGTGCATATCACAGAGACGTTACATGAACATGAAAACACACATTGAGGTCCATTATTCTTTTGGCGTTTAGTCAACACAAAAAAAAAAACGGATATTCATATCGCTTTCCTCATCCTCAAATAGCCTAATTGGTTGTCTTTAATTAAATTAAATTAAAAAGTAATGTTAATGTGTGCATATACATTAAATTCATATCAATTTTATTGTAGGAATTCATATTTAGTCATTTCAATTCAATTGAATCCAACTAGTGCAAACCCCATAAAATTGAATTCTATATATATATAAATTAAACTAAAAATTAAATTGATATTTAAGCATTTCATTGTTTTTGACCTCTTTTCCAATTTGCCTTTATAATTTTATTGGTAATATTTATAAAAGAATCAAATAAAACTCCTTTAATTCGATTTTTTTTTTAGTATCCAGGGAAAAGAATTCGAACTAGATCTATTATCAGGTCGTATATGCACTTGCCACTGCGTTATGCCTTAATGTGCAATTCGATTTTATTTTGATTTTGATATACTTTTGGATTAAATTAATTTAATTTTTAAATATTTTTAAAACTTAAATTCGACGAAAACCAAGCTGAATTTTTCTTTTTTTGAAAAATCAAATCAAAACAATCTTTGATTTTATTAATTATCATAATATTTGTCACATTTGAGAAAATAGTTTGTTTAAAAATACTTATCATATTTATGGTTTCAAAAAGTAATAATATATTATTTTTCATGTTTACCCTTTGTATATAACCAATAATTATTACTTCAATTTAATAGCTTTCTTTGAAAATTAGTGTTAAATTAAGGATAATATAATCAATTTATTGTTTTCAAAAAGTAATTAATATATTATTTTCATGTTTAACCCTTTGTATTAACACAATGTAATTAGTTTTACCCTTTGTATATAACCAATAATTATTACTTCAATTTAATAGCTTTCTTTGAAAATTAGTGTTAAATTAAGGATAATATAATCAATTTATTCAATAATTTATTGTAACTCAGACAAATTTAATAATTTCCTTAGAAAACATGAACTTTTAAGTGTGAAAAATATTATGAAATAGAGGCAATGTATTATGCAGCCTTATTTTATGGGAAAAAGAAAACAATTAAGTTGTGAGGGGACTTTCCGTTCATTTTCAACAATTCAAATTAGAAACTAAAATAGTTTAAATTTCAAAATACGTGGTGTAGGCCTAATATCTAATCTAAGGGTTTCCATTTCTAATAGTATGGATAAACATGACATTGTGGTCCACAATCCGGATCTTGTTCACAAGAAATCTTGGAGATATGCCCAATTTCTAATGGTTTCCATTCTTGCAAGTAGAAGCCTATTAGAAAGAAGCATAGACGTAAACAAGCATTATACTTATTTATATTAGTGATAAAAGAAAAAGAAAAAAAGGAAAAAAGAAAGAAGTTAGGTTGGCAATCTAGGTTGGAAGGGAACTACATGTGATGCATGTCCAAATCATCGTTCAAGTGCCTTACAAAATATAGAAGTTTTTTTTTTTTTAATTATTAGGGAGTGAGAATTCGAAGTGGATCTGACCAACATTTTACATCCATTTTAAATTTTTAAAAAATTTTAATATTTACGTCCATTTCAAATTCAATTAAAATTTCATCCATATCTAAATTTGATTAAAATTTTATTCATTATAAATTTATTTCATTTTAAATTATTTATATTCGTTACAAATTTGTTTAAAATCAATTAGTTCCACTTATTCATTAATTAACCCAAAATCCATTATAATAAATTAGCAAAAGCTTAAAAGAAGAAAAAAAAAAAACAATTTCAAAATCCATAATAATGAAATGTGTAGATAAACAAATCCGTAGATAAACGAAAACAATCTAAAAAAAATTTTACGTTCATCTTAAATAACTATAAATGAATTAAAATTTTTTTATAATAACATCCAAGTAGGAATTGAAAAAATTTATTATAGATCAACATACTAAAAATTCATCACAATCAACCCAAGTAATACCTTTGTTCCCTTTTTTTTTTTTTTTTTTTTTTTTTTTTTTTTTTTTTTTTTTTTTTTTTTTTTTTTGCTTGTAAATGAGGAAAACAAACACTAAGACCTGTACATCTAGAATTTATAGTTATTTTCAGAACATCCATGAAATAATCCAAGAAAGGAGCATTTTGTGGCGATTTTGATTGATAAATCATGAAGACCTATTCTAGAATTAGAGCAAATCTCGCCAAACAAATACACTACAAAAAAAAACTTCAAATTGCGACCGATTTTTTTGCCGACCGAACCAAAAGTATCGGTGGTTCGCAATATTGGATACCAATTTTGCCGACTTGATTGGTAAAACTAGTCGCAGATTTTCTAGCGCGAAAACTCGCGCGGATTTGCCTTTTCAGTTTGCGAGCCTGGATTAATTACTGCGCATTTCGCGGACCCGGATTTTGAAACCGTTTTGTTGCGAACCAACTTTTGTTTCTTGTCGGCAAAAATGGGGCGCCTCAAAAAAAGGCGACACAATCTGAGACCGAAATGAGATTTTTTTAAAATTTGCGACCGCATTTTTTGCGGATACCGCATTATTTCCAGTCTCAGATCGGTCGCAATTTTTGGCGGCATATCAAAACGACGATTTCCGGACAATTTAAAATTTTCGGACCGATTTAAAATGACATTTGCGCACCCGATTAGGTCGATCGGCAAATATAGGGGCTTTAAACGGCCGCCTCTTCTTTCCTCTTTTTCTTCTTTCTCTCTTCTCCTTTCTCCTCTCCTCTCTTCTCCTCCGTCCGCGCATGCGCGCCTCCAGCCCTCTCTTGAGAACGCTCCGAGCCTACTTGTGACGCCGCCCACCGATCGCTCCAGTCACTCCTCTACGGCGCTTCCGCCACCGTTGGGACAGCATTTGAGGTAAGCCGGTGA
The DNA here is from genome assembly GCF_014843425.1 of Jatropha curcas. The sequence continues at coordinate 477,328 of NW_023590759.1, forward strand.
CCATTTTATTTTTTTCCAATTTTTTTTTTTTTTTTTTTGCGATTTTTGTGTTTTTTTCCAATTTACTTTAATTATTGTTACTGTTATTACTGTTAATTATTATAATACTTGTTAATATTTTAATGGTTGTTACTGTTTATTTATTTTTTTCGAAATTTTTTTTTGGATTTTTTGGTTTTTTTTCAATTTATTAATTATTGTTTACTGTATTCATTGGTTAATATTTTAATATCGTTAATATTGTTTACATGTTGTTACTGTTATTATTTTTCAATTTTATATTCATTGTTTTAATATTACTCTATTTTCGATTATTATTATGTCTACAGCTCCTGTGACTGTTTATTATTAATAATAACATTAATCAAATAATGGCATTTGTATAATAATAAGATTATACTTTAACTAAAATAAAATATATTTCATCTTCATTAAGATCTAACTTGCTTTATCATTCAAAATCTTGTATATATGTCCTGTAATTATTAAAAAAAAAACTTAATAAGGATTTTCGAAGTTGAATATATTGAGGAATTTTCAAAATGAAAAAAAAATTAAATAAATTATGTTTCAAGTTGAATTAAAAATAATTAATTAACCAATAATAAATATTTCAATTTATTTGCAGAAAAATGATCATATTTAATAGTTAATGATTTCATAATAATATCATCTTCTTGCTCATTTAATGAAAAACTATAAGTAACATTATTTTAAATTAAAAAAAATACAAATTTCAAATCGGCATTCATTTAAATTTATTAAAAATATATATTATTAATCCTTATATCAATTAATTATTCACATGAATAATTTATCTAGCTGAAATTTAGAACTAAACCATCCACATAATTAGAGGATGGAGTTGGTAAAAATCCATACGGTTACAAGATTCCAAATAAATTAAATAAGAAATTTCTTTTAAAAATATTTAAATAAATTAATTATTTTATAGAAATATAAAATTATTAGTAATAAACAACAAACAAAGATCTCCCAAACGTAATTGGTTACCTGGATGGAGGAAAGTATTTGATTTTGTAGGGGATTCTATTAGCATATTTACATCAATATGATAATATTTTTTATTAATTAATTTTTAATAATTGCTTTAAATTATGGACAATAATGTGGCACCAACTCTATATTTCAATTAATTATGTCAACTTTCAGAAATTCTATTTCGCCAAGTCTTAACCATTCTTACGTCAAACTCTATAAGATAAAAAATACGCATTGAACACAACAAATAATATATATAATTTAATTTATTTGTCATTCTCAATAATAAACTTACTTGTCATTGTTGTTACAGTTGCATTGACAAAAGTGGTGTTTTGTTAATTTATTTTTGTTTTGTTAATTTATTTTTTAATAATTTCCACCGTTTCTAATGGATAACGACAACTTGTTTGAAAATGCTTTCATTATATTTCAATTAAAATATTTTATTAAATAATTTTAACATTATAAGTTAAATAAAAAAAGAAAAAGTTAAACGGCTAGTTAATAAGAAAAGATAGAGGTGGGCTCATTGGGGCCCAATTTAATAAGGCGATGGTTTAAAGGGCCTAAAGAATTATGGGCTTTTATAAATACGCGTTGTTTAGTTATAGTAATTATCAACATGTACTTCCTCCACTACTGCCTAAGTTAAAATTAAAAAGAAACCCTCACTAGAATTGAATTTTGCGTTTTAGGTTAATTGAAATTGAATTTGAATCAGGGTTGTGATAATTGTAATGAGTGCTGCAGTTTTTTATCCTAATGAGTGCTGCAGTTTTTTATCCCTAACGTTGCAACTATTTGTGTGTGAATAAGTTGTTGTTTGAGCAAAGTCCTGTTAATTGATGAGTTTGGATTGGAGGCCTAGTAGTGGCCCATTTTTGCCTTTGGAGAATGTTGATATGGTTTTAGAAGTGTTTATTGTGAAGGATGGTCTTTCTACTTTGAGATTGATTAGTGTTGTGCCGGAAATGCGCTGCCGAACTTTTTTCAATAAATTCAGTATGTTCCAGCGGAAAGCCAAATCCCATGATAATTAAAAAGACATAAAATTAAAAAAGGTGGGGATCATTCAAGAATTCCACCACGTGACACATAAAATTAAGTCAATGTATCGCAATAAATTCTCCAGCCGCATCTAAACCAGCTTTAACCTTATTGCCCATTACATTAGCTAATTTCCGGATAACCCCCAGTTTGCGTATCCAAAAACGCCGAATGTCAGGGCCCGCGTAGCTGCAGCCAAAACAGCAGAAAGAATATAGATTGCATCTGTCAAGAGATTTGTTTGCTGAACAACTCTCAACCCAGTTTCAAATCAGCCCATTAAAAACCACCACAGTAAGCCCCAAAGTGCATCCTCCAGTAAATTTCATAACACTTACACACATAAGGGCGAAGGGTAAAATCGTTTTTTACCATCATTCCTCATTCATCTAGTTCATCTAGTGACGAACCAAGTTGATGCAGCGATATTCATAAAATCAACAGTTTAAAGCAGGTAAAAAAGAATAAAGAAAGAAAAAAGAAGCTAAAACACGGAGAAAGAAAAAAATTAAAAAGAAAAGAAAACTAAAAAGAAAAAAGAAGGACACCATCATCGTTTCCTCATCTTATTCTTGAATCATTTGTAAAACAGGCAGAAGGAACCTTATTCCTTCCCTCTTTTGTAAACACCCACATCAAAGCGGCACACAAAATTTTAGTAAAAAGACCAAACTTAGCAATGTAAGAGGACAGTCGCACGCCAAAGTCCACTCAGGGCAACAGTAAAGATCTACTCAGGCAACAGTAAAGGTCCCACTCGCCAGCCAGTTATAAGGTTCAACTTGGCACCAGTAAAAAGCAAACAGTAGAGGATTCATCCGACAGAGACTACTTTCACCAACAGTAAAAGCAAAAACAGTAGAGATTTCTTCGACAGAGGGGACTACTGTTCAGCCAAACAGGTAAAAAGCTAAACAGTAGAGATCTTCGACAGAAAAAACTAACTGATTTCACCAACAAGTAAAAAGTAAAATAGTAAAGATTCCCAAAGATTTTTATTTAAGGGAGGCCTTTTTCCCCTTGTGAAGGCATCGCAGTTGAAAAACCACCTAAAATAGGATATACTTTCAACCTAGGCCGTAGTTTATTCTTCCCTAAACTATCTCCCTCCTTTCCCAGGTTCGGTTGTAAAGGATTTCAAGTGTTGAAAGTTCTTATAATTTCTTGTTTAAGTTAAAATTACGGTTTAAGGGTTTATTCATTAAAGTTTTATTTTTTGTTATTTAAATATTGCTATACTATTTTGGTTATTTTCCAATTCATTATTTTAGTAAATATAAAATGCTACTTTATTAAAGCCCTGTTAAAGGGCTTCATTTCTCTTCTCCCCTCCACTCTGACTTAGTTTCCTGGGGATCCCAGCGCTAGGCGTGCAGGAACCTTAAACCTCCATTAAAATAAAATTAAACTTTAAAATTGGGCTTCGAGTTAATTGATAAATATTTAAAATTTGATTTTTGAGGTTTGATTGCTATTATAAGGTATGCCTCCTTGTGGTTGCACCTTAGTGTGATCTTTCCACATTCAGAATATCATTTCTTGTATCGTTTCAGCTAAAACCATATACTTGTTCACTTACCTGGTTTAGATTAAAACATATTAACTGTTCATCTTTAAAACAAATACTATTCAAATTAAAAAAATTCTTTGGTACTTCAGCATTGGAAAACAACATAACCTCTGGTGTTTATTCATTTGCACTTTTGAATAAAAAAGGGAAACCCTATGTTGCTTACGAACGCTACGTACCAGAAAAAACATAAGTAATGATTTATATGATTATAAAATCCTTATTGATAATAGATTATTTATTTGAACATATATATAATATTTTTTAGGTTTATTTGTTTTAGAACATTGGCCCTCACATTTCTGTGGAGAAGTTATACTATAGTCAAATTGTTTACAAAAAGATCCTAATTCGTATGACCGTTTAATTACTCAGATTCAGATATTAAAATATTTATAAATTAATAAACAAGGTTTACACATAATCTCTTTTGTTGGTATCAGAGCCTAGGTGATTTAGAACTACTAATTGGTATACATATAAAGACTCCAAATTATAATATATCATAGATTGTCTTGATATGGTTCCATTGAACTATACACCTAAGATCCATTTGAGATATCAGATACAGTTCGAACCCTTATACACTAAGATTCCATTTGAGATATCAGTGACCAGTAAGTGGCCTATTTTTGAACCCGGTGTGTAAGTCCCGTTTGGGTAGGGGCAGTTGTAGCTGTGCTATAACCTGGGCCGAGTTTCTTGGAGATATTATAACCGGACTTAGATCGGTTTGTAGTATAACTCGGACCACTGTTTCCATTGTTAAAATCTCATGCTATTCTTATAAAATGGATCCTTGTATTATGTACGATCGGCTTGAGTAGTAATAGATCTGGAAGACTCAAAGGATTACTCCGGAAATTAAACAAGGGTATTAAAGATGGAATAATTATTTAACAAGGATTTTAGTAAGCTATTGGATGAATGAACAGGAAATACCCCTAAAGTTACGATAAAGAACAAATTTAATAAAATTATCTAAAATAATAATAAATATAATTTAAATCTGATTATGTAATTAAAACAAGGAAAGAACACCCGACCGCCATTTCCACCACTAAAGAAACCTTTGACCGTATCAACCCTATCTCTTTCGCTCCCTTTCTAAAACTTGCTGCCCAACATATAAACAGCCTAAAATACCTTTTAAATATACTCTCATATAGCGATTTAATTCAGCCAGCTTGCGTAAACACCTTTAACACGAGAAGGCATCTAAATACTCAGTATTCTTGCGCAGTAGAGCTTAAGAGATGCTAGATTTTATTTACAAACTTTTTCTCAAAGTATTCTTTCACCTATTAGGATCAGTTCTGCTAGGAATGCTTAAGTGGAAGGAGGATCCTAATAAAAAGGAATAAAAGGAAAACAACTAAATAAAAAATCTACCTTGAATCTCTTATTGTGAGACTTAATTTTATCCTAGTCCTAATACGTTCCTTACCTATAGTCCATTCCATTGGTTACTTCATTATATAAAATGTAAGTTATTCTCTGATATGCATTGGGTCCTAATTATCTCTTTAGAAGTAATAGACTTCTCCTCTTCTGGCGACTTTTAAATACACTCCTTTCTAGTTTAAGTATCTTGAATTATTATTAACAAAATTCAGGACACTTGAGGTTATCATCAATTTGGCCCTTAACAAGTGATAGCAAGCAACTATTTATGTTTTGACCAAGGATTCGCTTTGTCTGATTAATCCCAGTGAGAGGATCTTAATTTCGCCCTTATATTCTTGTCTTTTTTCAATATTTATATAATAGGATATCACCTGCTCTTTCTCTATTATTAATGAGACAACCAGACTGAGTGATTCGCAATAAAATTTTCTTCTTTTATTACACACAGTTGATCGTCTGCATATCCTTTAGATCCATAATCAAATAAGGAATTAGAACCATACCGTTCTATTGACTTGATTTTTTAGCCTTTGTTTTTATCATATTATTTACTACGTTCGACTTTTGTTGAAGGGAGGTACAATAAGAGAGGTTTTAGGGTTTAGAGAAATTTCATAACCTTTGGTCGTGCCCAATAAAGATTCAAGAATAAAGAGAAAACAAGGAGATGTTCACTAATTTCTAGTGGGGGAATTTCAGGAATTATGTGAGGAATGAAAGACCTAGAGAAACCTATTGCTATTTGAGGGTAAAAGGCGGGTCCCAAAAATTGCCCCCAAAATAGCCCGAAAATGAGGGGAATAATAATTTGAACCAACTGCCACACGTGGCATAGTTAATACTCTTTGCAAAATGTGTTGTGGCGGCCACGAAAGTGAGGGGTGCAGCTAAGCCAAAATTATTACTCTGTCCCCTTTAAATTTTAATAGGTTTTACAGATTTAGTCTCTTACAAACTTTACATTTCCAGTCCCTATAATTTTTAATATTTTAACTTTATTAATTGCCTAATTAAATTGTAACTTTAACCCTTATTAATTTCCTGGAATTACTAATATGGTCTGCCCGAACTTCTGCCAAAATTTCCCCAATTAAGTCCTTAGAAAACTTTAGTTAGGTCCTGAAATGCAATGACTCTTTAAGACCCAATTTATATATTTTTAGCTGTACAACTTATTTACTGTTTTGGAAAAGGGCTTGAGAACGACCTTATTTTCCAAATTCCACTTAAATTTTTTCATTTTTAAAAATTAATTGTCCTCCAATTAAGTTTTCAGATCAATTTATTCAAAAGGACTTTTATAGATTAAATGTCTTTACCTCAATTTTGACCTTTTTAAGGGTTTAGGCTTGGATCTTAACCAATCATTGGGAACATCCCGAATTTTCCATCTATACCCTTTTCTAATTATTTTTCTAAGAGTTATAAGGTTATAAAAAAATTTATGTGTTATAGCTGCCCCCATCAACGATTTGTTCAAAAAGCCGATTTGAAGTGAGAGTAGATTTTGAGATTATGAATTCCCAAAGTTTGTCTTTGGAAGGGGCCCTGACTCTATCTGGTCATTTCTAATTGTATGATCTTCAAATTCATTATGGATTGTATTTTCTCT